>JAVJIF010007211.1:0-128616 GCA_038442645.1 Agave tequilana
GGTGAATGTTGAGACTGTATCTCACAAGATCAGTCTGACTTTGCCATATAGGTGAGGCTAGGACTTGGCGTTTACTGAGCTAGTCCATTAGTTACTGTGCAGGCGGAGCTTGTCCTCTGCTGAAGTCGGATTACTTTGCCGCCCAAGAATCTGACTTAATATCTTTGCAGCTTTTTCTGTGCTTAACTGCTAACTTGCTCCAATTTGCCATGCAGTGAGCTATGTTTGCCAGTCTGGTAACTTGATGGAAGAAACCATGAAATCGCCTTATGCTTCCCCGGTTGAAGCTTTACTTTTAAGCAGGAGGAACAATTCGGGGCAGCGGGAGCATGTCCCAGGACTGTTGGCAGCCTCTTATCCGAGATGATTCGTTCTGAGGTAAGGCTGGCCGCCGCCTTTATCGGAGAGGATCCGTTCAAGATAATGGGCGTCGCCTGTGGGATCGCCGGCATCATTGCCGACTTTCAACTTTGGTGGCCTTTGGGGGTGATCCACTTCAGGAAAGCGGATATCGCGCCTGTTAGATTACTGATACCACTGCCAATTCCCATTATACGTGATCTATCGTGTTGGCGGCGATAGGTTTTTTTTATTGCCAGGCTTCAACAAAAATGGCCTAGCAAGATCTACCATTTTTGTGGAAAAAAATGACCGTGTCCTTGCGGCACCACTGATTACAGTCTTATGCAGGAGGAAGGCCCTCCCTGTCCCATTGGTCTGGCCTGGGAGCAGATAAAACCGCTTGTATGCCTTTTATGCAATGACCTTGTTAGGCAACTTGGTGTGTTATATAAAAACAACTTTGATGTAATATCAAATGTACCCTTTCTATCAATGAAAGTTCATCTCTTGTTCATTTGATTTTTGCTTGCTTTCATTGGGAGTTCGGCCATTGCTGGGCTGGACTGTGTGCGGAGCTAAGGACATAGTCCTTCCTTCGAATGATCTTCGCGAGACTGGTGTGTACCGCGAGCAGCACGCTTTTTAGAGGGCTAAGGTAGGCCTCTCGGCGAAGCCCTTGAAGGGTTGTGCGAAGTCCGCACTTTTGCACTAGTGCGAAGTTAACTCTTAGTAGAGTTGAACCGGCGCTTCTCGGGAAGGCGCTTCGGGCGCTGTTTCGAATTAATTCGAAACGGCGGCATGGGCCCTTTTTCGAGGCCTCGTTTCAGGCGCTGATTGGCCTATAAAAGCCCGATCGGGCTGAATATGGAAAGGTCTCCTTTTTTTCAGAGAACTTTTCCATCTCTTCCTCTTCTTCTTCCCTTTCGTTCAGAGATCTTTGAGGACTCTAGCAGCTCTTCAATGGCGCCTAAAAGACGAGCAGGAAAAGAAGTGGCGACTTCTGTGGCGGAGGGCCTTCCTCCTCCGGTCATCGAGCGACCAGTCACCGGTAAGGAATTTTCCTGTCTGATTGGAGACCGAGGTCTCTTTTCCTTTGGAGCCGGTCATTTGGCTATTTAGGACGATCGAATGGGATCTATCCTCATTAGGGAGCTCGTTTCCTTGAACTTCCCTATTTTCCTTGCACCAGGGAAGTAAGAACTGAACAGTTCTTCTTTTAGGCTTCCGTAGGAAGCCATTGCTTGGGCAGTCTCCATCCTGTTGAGGAACAGGTTATGGGTCTGTTCCTTCAGTCGTGGCCACGAAGGACGACTGTTGACCATGATGTCCTTTTGATGACGTCAGCCCTTAGGGCTATGCTACCTCCTGCTTTAAGCGAAGTTGGCGCTCTGGATATTTTCTGCAAAGATGCAGTCTTATCCATGAAGCGAAGCTTTTTCAAAGCTATCGCCTTGCAGGCCCTGCTTGCTGGGCGAGGCTATGTCTTAGTGAATTTTTATGCTTTCGCATCCACTTGATTGGTGAACTAATCATAGCTCATTTCTGTTTTCGCAGTACATTACGCCTCCGGCCTCCAGAACAGTCTGTTCGGTCTAACCAGTCGAGCAGGCGGAAACATCAGCTTGCAGTTCTATTGGCAGGCTTCATTGTTCAGCGAGCCGAGCTCCCTTGTACGGGATACGCTCATCCAGGACGGGTCCGCAGGCCATGCGG
This sequence comes from Agave tequilana, assembly GCA_038442645.1. Taxonomy (NCBI): domain Eukaryota; kingdom Viridiplantae; phylum Streptophyta; class Magnoliopsida; order Asparagales; family Asparagaceae; genus Agave; species Agave tequilana. The sequence goes on from JAVJIF010007211.1 coordinate 2,056, forward strand.
AGCATCTTGACTACGGCTCCGCTTGAAGATATCGACCGTCAGGCTTACAGAAAGCCTGACTTCATGTTCAGGGATGCTGCACCTGATCCCGATCGCCAGCTACAGGCCGGTGAAGGCCAGTGGATCTTCCAGTTGGACGGCGAGAGATTCTATCTCCCGTCCACTAAGCGGCATTTTGCTTTGTCTTCCTTCGCGAGCGTGACTCAGGCTCGGAAGATGGCGTGGGGCGTGAGCCTAAATGCCGAGTCTGTAAGTGTCGGGAGGTTGACATTCCAGTCCGGCTATTCGAGGGCGGGCCATCCTCGTAGCATAATGGGGCTATACCCTGGGAAGGTATCGCGGGACCTTCCAGTAGGAGTGAACCCAGCTGCGGCGCCGACCTTTGGCGCTCAGTTCTGCGAAGTTGACGGGAACTACCCTGCCACCGATTTCAGGACTCCCGGTTGGGTCCACCCTCCTAGGTCGTGGTGGGCGGAGTTGACCAACTATATCCTCACTCATTTTAAGGGGGACTTAGAGAGGTTAAACCTCCATGAGGCCGTCAGGGCGACCTGCTACGGCATTGAGATGAAGGTGGCGTGCTTCTACGCCATCCTTGAGTTGTACTGCCCGGCCTCGGGGACTTTCTTCACCCCGGTTGGTGAGTTGGGCATGGCCCTGCACGAGATGCGGGAGATCTCTGCTTTGCCCTTCGGGTCTCTTCCGTACGAAGAGTACTTTCCCTGTGAGGCGGAGTTGGCTCTCCTAGAGAAGCAAGAGCCTGCTTTGCTTGAGACATATCGGGAATTGATGTGCCACTTGCACATTTGTTCCAGCATCCACACTGGTAGCAAGGGTAGCTCGAAGAGCTTGAAGAGCTGGGGGAACTACTTGTTCCCGGATATGACTAGTGCGCCTGAGGCAGCTCATTGCGGAGTTGCTGAAGAAGACATCTTGGTAAGGATGGAGGTGCATGCTGAAAAGGACATCGTCGTGGCAGAAGATGATGGTCCTTTCGGGAAGGGTGATGTTCTTCGGAGCTTTCACCATCAGGCCCGTCGGCCTATGTCTCGCAAGGCGTTGTTGGCCGGCTTCTTAACCATCTGGTTAAAGAAGTGTGTCGTGCCTTCTTCTTCGGGTGACATCGTCCACCCGAATGTGCTGCTGCCTGCCGTCCGCTTGGTCCATGGCCACCGTCTGGGTCTTCTCCCGGCCATGGTGTGTTGTATTCAGAGGGGCCTTCGTGTACTGACGGAGGCTTTCTGCAGGCCAATGGCGTCAAGGCGAGGGAAGGGTGCCGTCCTGCCTTGTGACGGACCCAATCCTAGGGTAGGTTTACCATACACCTACTTGATGGCGTGGTTCGCCTTGCACTGCCCCAGTTTGATTGGAGCTGGGGAAGACCCTCCGCAGGGTGTTCAAACGGCGCTTCTCCGTCGCTTTGAAGGCCGTTCGTGGCAGAAAACTTATGTGGCTGAGGCCCGTAAGTTAGTGCGTCGTTATGACGCTTATAACCTGTTCCGTTGTTTTCCTCGCCTGCGGGGTGCAGGATACAACGAGGAATTCCATGATGTGGAGTCAGGTCGGTCTCCCATGAGTCGGGGTATTTTCGAGTGGCTGGTCTGTATCCGGCCCTCGCATTTGCTGTACAGGAGTGGGGATACCTGCTACCTGGAGCCCTACGTCCCGAGCCGGTTTGCCCGCCAATCTGGGTATGACCAGTTGTATGTGGGCAACCCCAATCCGGACCTGGCTTTCATGGGGAGCCTCAATGATGGGGCTCGTGCTTGGCGGTTCTTTACCGCGGATGGCACTGGAGCGTGGCTACGCACGCCGCTGAGGGATCCCGGCCTTTGGACGACCCTGTGTTTCTGCCAATGGTATGCAGCTTCGAACTCCACACCTGCTGGGTTTAATCCCAACCGTTCCGGTGTGAAGTTAATTTCTCATCGGATGAGGCAGAAGGCTTCTGATAAGAAGGAGGGCAAACGAGTCCGTGTTCCTGGCATAGAGGAGTTCATCGCTGCAGATGACAGCGAGGCTTCTGATGCGGGGAGCCCTCGCTTTGAGGCAGAGACGAGGGCTGATGCCCATGAAGCCGATACTCGTGAAGCCGGTTCTGGTGTAGTGGGGACAGCTCCCCCACAACATGTGGAAGAAGTGGAGGAAGAGGACTCTGATGTCCACTTCAAAAAGAAGCGTGGGAGTGGATCCCGTAGGAAGTCGTCAGCGAAGAGGCCCCGTCGCCAGACTCCTACCATCGTGGTAGAGGGTGAGCTCTCTGCGGCGCCTCATCCTGCTGCTCCATTAGGGGTTGAGCCGTCGGTTGCTGAACCGACAACTGGTAAGATTGCATGATGCGCCTTTGATGTGTTCTAAATAACTCACCATCTGCCTTGTTGTTGCAGGAACTGAGGAGCATGGGGAGCAAGGGGACCAGTATGCTTCTCTATTCGCTTATGGAACTGCAGCTGGTTCCTTTGCTCGCTCGGAGGAGTCTGGAGGTGATGCGGCCGACATTGGCCTCTCGGGCGCTGGGACTTCTAAAGGAAGTCCTATGGCATCCAGCTTTATCGGGTGGTCTGCGGAGGAATCGGCGAGCAGGCTGGCTATCCGCGTTGATTCTGGCAAGAACTTCGCGATGAAACCCCTAGAGACTGATGCGGCTGACGAAGTAACATCAGCCTTCGGTAAAATGACAACCTCTTTATCTCCTCTTGTTTACTACATCTGCTTTTTGACCATGGCTTTGTTGCAGGTGTTCGGCCTTAAGATGCGTCGGCTTTGAAGGAGCCGGAGGATTCCCCTGGAAGGTCAGAGGGTGAGTTGAGTGCTTCGTCCACGACGGATGTTGCCATGTTGGACGTGTTGTATGGCGACTTGCCTTCTTATCATCCCACGTCAGCTGAAAGACGAGAGGCTGAAGGGGCGGCAGTCCCGGAGGTATCCTCACTCCCAATCACATCACTGAGTGAGGTGCCGGCAATTTTGCCCAGTGCGGGGCTGAGGGTGATTGTGGACCCTATTTCTCCAACTTTGATTGTCGAGCCTGCTGCTCAGGAGGTGATTGCCAGTCCTACCTCCGCGTGGCTGGCGTGCTGGTGTCGCTGAGGACTCCGCCGAGGTCACCTTTGGCTTGCCCTGTTGCTGTCGATGTTCCCGCTTCTTCTTCTGCGGCGGTGTCGACTGGGATGGTAGATTGCTCCGAGGTTGTCTCAAGGGTTGATGAAGCTGAGAATGACTTCATCGGTAATCTGGTCGACAGCTTCTATAACAGTTTGGAGCAGACTATCGGTCTAGTCTTGAAGGGCTCGCCTGTGCCATTCTCGAAGCTGAAGATGGTCCTCTCCCATGGCATTGAGTGTATCCGGGACTTTGAGGGGTATCACCAGGCTACTGCTCTGGAACTCCTGGTGGATAACCTTGAGAAGGACGTAGAGGAGTGGCGCCGTCTCCATCGTTCCGACCTGGCGTCTTTAGCTGATGAGCGGCTCACACATCTTGTCGCGCAAAGGCGCGAAGCTCGGCTTGCTGCTCAAGAGGCCGCTGAGGCTATCTCCTCTGACTTGAAGTCCTTGGAAGCAAGGTAAGCAGAGGTTGGGAGTGCGATTGACGCTTCCACCAGTGCTCTTCTTGATGCTGAAGATAAGGTTAAGATGGCCGAGGAGATGATCAGGAAAGCAAATCTCCTCTTATCCAAGGCTACACCGGTGCGTCTTGAAGAGACTGCGCGGCTTGAGCAGCTTAGGGCTCAAAGTGAGGAATTAGCACGGCAGGAGTCATCACAGAAGGCGACTTTGGCGGAGGTTGAAGCTCGTCTGGCTCAAGTAGTGGATTTCAATGAGGCTGAGCTGAGATCACAGGCGCTGGCCCAGGCTGCTGATAACAGGAGGACGAGGCTAGCTTCGCTTGGAGATCGGATCCGATCTTATCATGTACGCCTATAGGCTCCCCCATGTATCCCATCCTTTTGGAATTTAATAAAAATTCTTTCTTTTGTCGTCTTTGTTTGTTTGGATAATGAGGCATGGCTGTCTGTTGGTTCAGAGGTCGCAATGACATAACCGAATGGGACGTCGCCAGTCTCGAGGTCAGCCCTTTGCGGGGCTAAAAGGGAGATACTTGCCTTTTGTAAATGTCAGCAAGCATCGAGATTGAGACTTAGCTGTCTGCTGGTTCAGAGGTCGCAATGACGTAACCAATTAAGACAGCACTAAGCTCAATGGTAGATGAGACCTGGCTATCTGCCAGTTCAGAGGTCGCAATGACATAACTGGTTGAGAAGCCACCAAGCTTCAAAATAGATGATACTTGTCTTTTGTAGATGTCAACAAGTATCGAGACCTGTCTTTTGTAAATGTCAACAGGGCTCAAGATTGAGACTTAGCTGTCTGCTGGTTCAGAGGTCGCAATGACATAACCAATTGAGACGCCACTAAGCTCAATGGTAGATGAGACTTGGCTATCTGTCAGTTCAGAGGTCGCAATGACATAACTGGTTGAGAAGCCACCAAGCTCAACAATGAGTGATACTTGTCTTTTGTAAATGTCAACAAGTATCGAGACCTGTCTTTTGTAAATGTCAACAGGGCTCGGAATTGAGACTTGTCTTTTGTAAATGTCAACAAGCTCAAAATTATAATGGAGTTTGGAAAAAGTCTCGTTTTTTACGGGGAGAAACGAGGGAATCACTGTCATAGGTTTAATGTTAACGTAACAGCGAAATGTTTATGTGGTCTTACCATTCTATGGATGAGAATTGGTAAGTGATTTTGGAGGTCTCGTTCTCACAGGGAGAAACGAGGGAATCACTGTCATAGGTTTAATGTTAACGTGACAGTGAAATGTATATGTGGACCTGCCATTCTATGGATGAGAATTGGTAGGTGACTTTGGAGAGGGAATCAAATGGGAATAGGTCCCTTAGGATCTTTAGCAAACCCTCAGCTGTCAACGGGTTTGATATGCCTTTACCAACTACCGTTTGAGTTGGGCTAGCCATGCTATTCCCCTCAGCATGATGAGTTGTCGAGGATTTATGTTGGGCTTATAGGCCAACATTTCCCTCTATCCTTAATCGTTAAGGATGTTGGATTATTAGGTTAATGTCTGCATAACCTTGATTCCCTTTTAGGATAACCGGTGCGCGGCCAGGTTCCTGTTGGTTTTCGGCTGTATGACCTCACTTGGAGGAAGAGAAAGGCTCTCTTTGTGCGTGCTTTGGACACGGAGATCTCGATCAGAGGTGTAATGTTAACTTGATCGAGAGAAGGATCCTCGATTAAGGATAATATTTCTTTAAGAACTTGCCATTGATCGGCATCATGAGTAGGTCGCCCTCTGCAGTCGCGAGGCGGTATGCTCCGTTTGAATAGACTATTTCTATTACAAACGGTCCTTCCCATTTAGGCTGAAATTTGCCTTTGGTCTTGTGCGTCATAATCATCGGTCGTCTGATGGCTAAGACCAGGTCTCCTTTCTGGAAGACTCTCTGTTTGACCTTCTTATTGAAGGCTTTTGAGATTCGAGCTTGATATAGATCGATATGCTGCTGAGCTTGTAGTCGCTTCTCGTCCAAAGCTTCGAGCTCTTGAAGGCGTAGGCGATCATTATCCTCTGATGTGATTTTAGTAATCAGAGCTACACGCAACGATGGCATCTGGATTTCCAATGGGATAACTGCTTCGCACTATATACCAGGGAAAAAGGCGTATTGCCAGTCGGTGTCCGAACTGTGGTCCGGTAAGCCCAGAGACATTCACCAGCTTTTCGTCCCAATCTCGCTTATTCGAGGAGACGAACTTCTTGAGCAGCTTGATGATCGTCTTGTTAAATGCCTCTGCCAAGCCATTGGCGGCAGGATAGTAGGCGGTTAAAGCCACATTCTAAATTCGGTATTTATCGCAGAACCGATAGAACCTTTGGCTTACGAATTGGGGACCATTGTCATGGATGATCCGCCTGGGGACGCCAAATCGATGGATGACATGGTGTTTGATGAAGCTAACCAGATTGGAGGTTTTAACTTCGGCCAACGGTATGGCCTCTGCCCATTTTGAGAAGTAATCGGTTATTGCCAGGATAAACCGGTGACCTCTTGCTGAAGAGGGACTGATTGGCCCTACGACATCGATTCCCCATGCTTCAAATGGCCATGAAGCAACAGTAGGGTGGAGCAACTCCGAAGGTTGGTGTATGAAGTCTGCATGGACCTGGCACGCCTTACACCTTCGTGCATATTGGGTGGCATCGGCCATCATGGTCGGCCAGTAGTACCCAAGTCTGTGCAGCCTGTCTTTAAGCTTTGGACCCGGCTGGTGGGCTCCACAAATGCCGTCATGCGCTTCTTTGAGTACTTGCTGTGCCTCAGACTAAGAAAGGCACCGAAGGAGGACACCGTCATATGAACGACGGTAGAGCGTTTTCAGAGTAGGATCGTAATAGAAACGGGGGGACCTTCGTCTGATGGACGCCGCTTCTTTAGGATCGTCAGGGAGCAATCCGTGCAGAGCATAGTCAATGAGAGGGAAGCGCCAATCCCTCGGCTCGAGGTCTGCAGAGACATTATGGACCTCTTGGATTTTCAGCATATGCTTAGAGCATACGAGGTGTCGGGTCGCGACTGTGAGGTGATACTCGGTGTCGGCCGGTAAGGCTAGCGTCGTCGCTAATGTAGCGAGGGCATCCGCCTTGGTATTTTGAGATCGGGACACATGCCCGATGTAGAAGCCTTCAAATAGGTTAGCCAACTCAATGGCCGTATGGTAATAAGGCACCAAGTCCTCATGGCGGACTTCATATTCGCCTTTAACCTGATTGATGATCAGTTTTGAATCGCCAAAAGCTTCAAGGTAGCGTACCCCATTCATGGGCGAGCTGAAGACCAATGAGCAGAGCATCATATTCTGCTACATTATTGGAGCATGATTCTGTCAAGGAGAATGCTCTGGGAAGGATATGATCCTGTGGGGAGATAAACACGACCCCACTCCGGTAATAATCTTGCCTTTAGGACCCATTCGCGATGCTCCATCAAAGAACATCTGCCATACTTCATCTACTGAAGTTGCGTTGGACTCGTAGACTTCATCAGGGATGTCTTCGTGGAGTTTTGAATGCTCCGGAACTGGATGAGCAGCCAAGAATTCTGCAAGGGCTTGGCCTTTGACCGCCTTCTGAGGAATAAAGGTCATGTCGTATTGAGATAGCAGAAGTGCCCATTTAGCCAATCTTGAATTTAGTGACCCTGGCTTCGTCATAAGAAGACGTAAAGGATTCACCCTGGAGATGACATGTATGGTTTGGCCAACCAAATAATGCCGTGTCTTCTGAACGGCAAAGACGAGAGCTAAACACTCTTTCTCAATAGGATTGTAGCGAGATTCCGCTCCTATGAGAGTCCTGCTCAGATAATAAATGGCCTGCTCGTGGCCATTGCCGTCTTTTTGAGCGAGGAGGGCACCGAGGGAGTAGTCCAGAGCTTTTACATAAAGCAAGAATGGTTTCCCTGATGTAGGGGCTACTAAGACGGAGGTTTTGTGAGATACCTCTTGATGTCTTCATAAGCTTCTTGACAAGCTTGGTCCCATATGAAGGCAGTACCCTTTTTCATGAGTCGGGTAAAGGGCTGGCAACGGCCCGAAGATTTGCAATGAATCTTCTGATATAGGCTAATCTGCCTTGCAAACCCCGGAGCTCTCTGAGATTCCTTGGTGGATGCATACTCTGGATGGCTTTGACTTTGTCCGGGTCAAGGTGGATCCCCTTTGACGTGACAATGAATCCGAGGAACTTGCCACTAGACACTCCCAAAAAGGATTTTGTCGGGTTCATTTTCAGCTGATGAGCCCGCATTATGTCGAACATCGTTCTTAGGTCGCGAAGATGTTCGTCTTTGTTGCGACTTTTGACAGCAATGTCGTCAACATAGCACTCTACTGTCTTCCGGAGGTGATCGCGGAAGATCGTGCTCATTGCGCGCTGGTAGGTTGCTCAGGCGTTCTTCAGTCCGAAGGGCATTACAGTGTAGCAGTATACCCCCAATGGTGTTCGGAAAGAAGTATGCTTCTCGTCATCAGGATACATCTTGATCTGGTTGTACCCTGAGAAGCCGTCCATGAAAGACATCCTCTCGAACCCGCATGTGTTGTCAATCATGACATCAGTGATGGGTAGTGGAAATTCATCTTTGGGACAGGCCGCATTGAGATCACGGTAGTCGATGCAGATCCGTATTTTCCCATTCTTCTTGAGGACGGGGACTATGTTAGCCACCCAATCTGGATGTTGTTCCTCCCGAATGAAGCCACTTGCAATGAGTTTGTGAACTTGGGCTTCAATAGCTTCCATAATGTTCGGGCGAAACCGACGTTGTTGCTGCTTGACTGGCTTGACGTCGGGCTTGATGTTCAGCCGGTGCATAGCGACCTGTGGATCGAGTCCGGGCATGTCTTCATAGCTCCACGCGAAGACGTCTATATACTCTTTTACGAGCATTATCAATTCCTCCTTTTCTATAAGTGATAGGATTTCACTTATAAAGATGGGTTTGGGATGATCTTGACTTCCCAGATTGATCTGCATCACCTTGCCTTCAGTAGGCGGCTCACGCAGTTCGAACCGTTTTTCCCATTGGAGGCTTAACTGCTGGGCCCATGGTTCACCATTGGCAGCTTCCGCAGGTTCCAATTGACTGCTTGAAGTCATATTCACGGCGAGGCCTTTGAACATTTCTCCTATGCTGATATCGGAGTCCCACTCGGAGGATGAAGCCGACTGTGATGGAATTGGTCCGTCGTCTTTGACCTGAACTGTTACTGATGATGTGGGCGTGACGTAACCCAACCCCCTGCGTGTACTATTATAGTAATTTGCAGGCTTCCCTTTCGGGACAAAATTACGCATTAGACTGCGCCTCCCTTTTTCAAAGTTTAGGCCGCCTCCCTGCTTCAAGTTATATCCCATCTTCTTCATAATGTGGCGGGCTGGCCGCGCATAATGGAAGAACTGTGGAGCATCTGACTCTGAGCTTGAGTCTGCAGTTGTAGGTTTCCATGGCTGAGCTCTTCCGAAGATTATCGGCGACTGACCTTGTTTGGAATGAGGGATCACCAGCGTAGCCCCTTCTATGACCTCCATAGATGTATTGGCCGCATTTGGCTTATGTACGGGCATGTGCAGAGAGCCATCCATAATGGATTTGATCGACCGCATACTCACAGGATAATCAAAAGAAATATTGTCATTAATTACCTATTCACCTTCTTCCTCAGAAGGAGCATTACATTTGGGGTCAATGAGACATGCTGTAATTAGTTCGCCAGCCAGAATGGCCGGCATGCCCGCCTCGGACTCTGAATCCGCTTCATTGTCACTTTCACTGTCATCTGGCAATGGCTCCTCATGCGTTCCACCGGCCTCTTGATACAGGAGAGCGTCGGTAAAGTAATTTTCTACGCCTTTAAACGGGTTGCCTTTCGGCAAAGACAGTTCGTACTGTCGTATCATCCTCCACATATTTGAAGCACTGGTGGAGGGTAGAAGGGACGATCCAGTTGGCATGGATCCATGGCCGTCCTAGCAGCAGGTTATATGACGTGTCAGCGTCAATGACATAACACGTCACCTCTGACTTGAGGCTTCCGATTCTGCAACGGAGCTGAATCTTCCCAAGTGGATGGCTACTCCCGGCGTTAAAACCATATATTGTAGTAGTGGTTGCGGACAACCTGTACAGTGGTATGCCGAGGAAATAGAGAAGCCGTTTGGGGATGATGCTGAGTGCCGACCCCGGATCGACTTGTACCCTTTCAATGCATGTTGAACCGATATATCCGGTGTAGTACAGAGGTCGATCATGCTTGTTATCTTTGAGAAACATATCTTCCGCCGTGAAGGTAATAGCAGGCACCTTCGATTGTATATGATGGCATTCTGGGCAAGAAGACTGGGCGTCGTGATTAGAGACCTCTGGTATGCATGTCAGAAGAGTCTCTGAGTTGGCCAAAGCATCTCTGAGCGCTTCTCGTGTCTCTTTGGAGAGACGCAGGAGCTCGTGTATTGTGATACGAGCTGGGATATTGGCCAAGTGGGCCAGTATATCGAAGCGAAAGGGCGTATCAAGCCCTTGGCCTGACGGTTTCTTCAACACATGGTCGAACCGTACCTCTCTAGGCTTTTCTCTCCCTTTGGTCGGGACTGGAGTGGATGCAGGCGTTGGTGCTGACGTCGTTTGCTGTTGTGTCTCGTCAACAAGCTTCTCATACTGTCTCAGGTACGACTTCCCAGACCGGGTGCCCGTCTGTTGAGGCGCATCTGCCTGCGCTATACAGGCATGCTTCTCTTCTTCTGAATCGCTGAGGGAAGCCGAAGTAAGATTACCATCATCTGGCAGGACAGAGATGACATTACAGGACTTGCCCTTTTTGCCGGAGTCCTTCGACTCCGCTGTACGTCTTGGACGAGGTCAGGGTGTATCCACATAACTTCCCCTGTCTCCAATGTCAAGGGAACGAGACCCTTGTCATTTTTAGCTATGGCTGAAGAATGCTTGACTTCCAACCGCGGTGTGGGGGCTGGATAGGTCCCGTCGGGAACCATGACCTTTTGGGCTATGCCGAATTCAAAGGTCACCATATTGGCAGTGACTTTCTTCTGCTCCGTCTTCAGTGTGAGGACGCCGGCATCAATCAGGGCTTGTATTCGGTCTTTAAGGACATAGCACTTGTCAGTAGGATGGTGAATCATCCTATGATAGAGGCAGTATTTGGGGTCGTTTGTGCGCCCTATCTCATCAGGACGTCGAGCATCCGGCAGCTTCAGCTTGTTCCCTTTGTGGAGCAGATGGAATATTGTAACCACCTGATCATCTTTGAAGGAGTATTGTTTTGGAGGGAACTTGGGCTCCTGATTGTTGAAACCGCTCTTCTTAGCCTTCGACTGCACGTCTCCGGATAACTCTACGGACATAATCTCTTTCCCCTTAGCTTGGGAAGACTGAGGCGGGTCGTCGCGTCCTTTGCTGTTCGTACCCCATTTGCCTCTGGGGGCGGATGGCTCGAACTTTTTAGCCGACTTCTCAGCTATCTCAGCTTGTTCGACTAATTCCTTCCAAGTGTGGGCTTTGACAGCCCCCATGCGAACTTCTACTTGATCCAAGAAGTTATGCCTGCATGTCTGTAAGAGCATGGGTAACGGCATCCCTGCTGGACACATCAAGGATAAGTTTCTGAATCGCTCAATGTAGTCGCGGACGGGTTCGCCCTTCTTCTGTACAGTAGAGAGGAGCTTGTCCATGGTCACTTCAGTGTCGTCCTCATAGAAGCGAGAGAGGAACCGAGTTTCCAGGTTGAGCCAGGAATTGATAGAGCCTGGAGGGAGGCTTCGGAACCAGTCGAATGCCACGCCCTTTAGAGTGCCAATAAACAGCCTAGCCATGATGGCGTCGTTGCTTATGACATTACCAGTCTGAGACCGAAAATAGTAGATGTGCTTATTGGGCGAGCTCTTACCATCATACGTACGCAACGTTGGTGGTTTGAACTTTAGCGGATATGGCACTGAATCCCATTCCAGTGGGTAAGGATGGACTACCCCCACTTTCTTCAATTCATCCTTCTGAGCCAGGGATGAAATTTGAGCTTGAAGGCCTTTAAGGACTTCGGCATCCAGGAAAGAGCCTCCCTTAGATCTCTCCGTCTTGGGCGGATCATTGCTGAGATGTCCCTCCTCGTCATGATTACTCCCGGTATCATCATTCCGGTTGCTGAGGAGCTGAGCGAGCATCTGTTGAATATTGTCCAGGGTCTCTTGCTGAGTTCTAGAGGTCTGCTCCTGAGCCTCCAAACGCCGACGAAGGTCGTCATTGGCGTTATCGGTCATATTGACCGATGCTTTGTCCGGCCGTATAGAGCTGACTGTTACTGAAGAGGCATACCCGCTGTCTTCATCTTCTCCATCAGATGATTGGGGTGATCGCCTGGGTGATGGCGGGATCAGGGCCGTCGAGAAAGAAGGTTGCTCGTAATTGTAGGGTATTGCCACCCTGGATCTGGTGTTTCGGAAAACACCTTCTTCTTGTACCGAGACCTCGCCTAGGCCTGGATTATAATCTGGATCTGGAGAACTATAAGGGGGACCATCAGATGTCTGACTCCCCTTGCGTCGCTCTTGGCCTCTTCCGGTCATATTGACGGAGGCGGAGATTGGATCTGGTGGGGCGCCCCTTCCGCGATGCCTCGTAGGAGCATGTGCGGACAACCGATCAAACACCGATTGCCGGTGTGGAGATACAGCCATGGTTGGATGTAGCCGGCAGCAGGTTGAATGGATTGTCACAAGTCGGCATCCTCTTTGACAACAGGGGAAAGTAGTTCGGAGGGGCTCCGGCTTCCGCTTGCTTACCAGGAGTTCTCGTAGGTCAGGCCCAACAGAGCCTGGATAACTTCGCAGAGAAGCTTTTTCGAAGTGTACATGGGACGATACTCCGTTCTTCTTATCCCTTCAAAAGGGATTAGCACTGAATAGTGCTTCAGATCTAGATTCGCCAGCAGGTGCGAACTTAGTGCTTGATGAACTAGAGAGCGGAGCACGCCGAGGTGCTTTATCCGCTATTCCGCCGCGAAGGGGATTAGCCTTAGATGACTCTTTGGCCTTAGCCTCGCGGCCATGGATCCAATGAGTATGCTTTGGTATGGTGGCCTCGCTTGTGAAAGTGAGGCTGTCAGAAGGCTTTGCTGCCTTTGATTTGAGCGATGGTATGATCGCCGTCGGGACTTCATGATTGGCAGCATCGTTAGGGTAGATAGGCATCTTACCCTTTTCTTCGCGGGAGAGGCGCAGTTTCGGCGTGACTACACCAGAAATCTCGGTTGGAGACTTGTGCTTGGGCTTCCATATCCGTCTTGACGGAAGATGCTTAGGTTCACGAGGAACCTGAATAGCCACACGCGGGGCTGTGGGGTGTTGGCAGAATTCTACCTCTGGTTTCTGATTTGAAACTTTGGTCGTGAAGACCTTCCTGTGCTTCCGTGCTCGAAGCGTCAGGTCACCCCCAGAGAGGACTTCTTCAAATCTTCCTTGGTCGATCTGGATGACCAAGTTCTCAAGAGTGCAGGGCTCGGTCTGCGGGCATGCTTCCTTGTTGCGCCAGAGCACCGCAGCAGGTTTGCAGGGAACCTTTTCAGTCTCCGCAGAGACTTTCCTTGAAGATTTAGCCAGAGAAGCTCTGGCTGCACCGACTTTGTTGAATTCAGAGATAGACCCGAAGGTCTGACCGTCGCATTGCGACACTTGATTCTCAGCAGAGGAGAATATAGTCCCCAGCGGAGTCGCCATCTTGTTTTCCATTATATTTGCAAATGGGAAAAACTTACAAATAAAAAAGGTTGAGGAGCTAAATTACAAGTATTCTAAAAAAGATTACAAGTAGATCTCCTCAGAGATTCTGGGAAAATGTGCCGATAGGAGTCTGGTCAGCGCGCGACCACTTTGTCCCTTTGACGATGCGAGCGATGAGATTCCCTTCTCGCCTGGTTCCGGGAATCAGAGAATAGAGGATTGGCAGAACCCTCTTGCTACTTCTCTAAACTGCCTTCTGTGAGGAATTCCTTCTCGCCTGGTTCCGGAGATTCCTTGAGGAAAAGAGGTTGCTAGGGTATCACCACCCTGAAAAGAGAAGTATTTCTCTTGAAAGGTCTCTGAATTAGAGAACGCACGGTGCGTTATGAAGAAGTCCGATTCTCCTGATCAGCAGAGGATTGATTTGGGAGCAGAAGCCCACTTTGATTGATCGCCGATCTCTGGAAGTCTCCTCCCCTTGTGCCCCTGGCGGGCTATTTATAGGGAGAGCAAGGGTATAATCGTCCCCTTGAAGATATGGAAACAGATTAAACCGAATCTGTTTGAATCTGGAAAGTAGCCTTACTGCGAGGCTAGGATAGCTTCTGCGGAGCTAGAAAATAGGCAAGTCGGTTGATCCTTCTGATTTGTTTTGATCCTTTCCATATCGTTGGAGGATTTTCTCTGATCCTCTTACTCGTTTCAAGAGAGTAAAGAGATTGCGGCAATCACCTGCCATATTTGAATCCTAATTGGATTTGATCAGATTGGATCCGATCTCATCAGAAGATTTGATTGGTCAAAGGTTGACCATAGCAGACCAATAGCGGAGCTGCCCGCTTTGAAGCTCATAGCGGAGCTAGAGGCAACTCTTGGCGAGGTCCGAAAAGAGGCTTTTCGGCGAAGCTATCAGTTAGCTTTCTGGCGATGCTCTGGATGATGCTAGCCTCTCAAACGAGGTTATCTCCTTGGGCTAATGTAATGCTAAATGCTAGCATTTTAGACCTGCTGAGGTCTGTTTAGAAACAATCCGGGTTCACTGTTCTGCTTGTTGGATCAGTGGAGTCCGAACCGCTTCCTTGTCCCTTGGAGGTGGGTGGAAACTGGTCTTCAGCTTGTCTATCTCTTGTCTTTTGTAAATGTCAACAAGTTTAGACATCGTTCGGACCAATGAGAATCTTGTCTTTTTTAAGTGTCAACAATCTCCAAACATGATTTGATGCAGATATTTAGTTATGATCTGCAGCTTGTTGGCATGTTGATTGTTGAATATAACTTATCAATGATAGAATTAGAAATAGTGATCAACTTAAGAGTTGTAGCCCTTTAACTCTTCTTTCTTGATCATGAATCATCAAATTTGAGTTTCGGTAGCGAAAGTTTTGATTCAAATACTAAAATATATCCAATCAGAATCTGAGTCAAAATTATTTCATCTCATCCGTTGATCTTCTCTCTATCCATTTATCCCTTTGGATTTGAACTCTGTATTTGACGTTATCCTCGTTGATCTTTATCTTTAACCACTTGATTTACTAAAAACTGAATTTAATCAACTGGATTTGGGATCATCCTCTTCAAACCAAATAGATCTAGTTAAATCTGAATTTAACTGATATTTATTTGATTATATCCTCTTTCCCCTATGATTATCTTCTGCAAAATAGATATTTAAGACAAGAAATTTAGCAAATTTATTACATGATAGATGTGGAAATGTAATAAAGAATAATGCAATAAATGTGTGCAATCAAACTAACTCCAGTTATTTATGATAAAACTTTTATCTTGTCATCATAAATTTTAGTAGTTTTCTTAAACCCCTGAAACTCAACTGAAATTTTCGATTAAAATGCTCAAGAGTAATTTGTGCAAACAGGACCTTGCATATATCTATGGCATGTTGGATCGGCAGGTATTTTAGAAGTCTAGGGAACCAAAAAGGCTTAGTACTACGTTGGTAGAATGGACGCAGAATATCTTAATTGGGAAGAGAATAATGAGCTTCAGCCCCAAATTGCATGCATGATCAATCATATTTTTGAAAAGAATCACCAAATAGTCTAAGTCTTTTAATTTGTTCCAGAAACAAAATGCATATTGAGAAGGATATTACTTTTGACCGGATAAATAGTGTTCAGTTAGATGAATATCCTCCAAGGAACTAAAGTAGTCGACAACAAATCTATGGAAAAATATTCCCTCACTAGCATTAAACAATTTAACAGAAACCCGCGAACCAGAACTATTAAGTGGTCTTAGTGAATTATTCGAAATTAGATTTATCTTAGCAGTAAAGCTTCAGTACAAGGCAATAATGATGATGATTTTGACTTTTTACCCCAAATCAGTTAAATAATGTAACTTCAAGTAATTTGACCCAAGTTCTAACCTTTTTCAAGACACCAAGATGAGATGAAAAATAAATATCTCTCAAATAATAACCCTCATGATACCATATCTAATTGAATTTAGAGTGTCAGAATGATAATCTTGATTAGTTGTTCGAGTTACATGTAAACACTTATATAATTATTATAACGGGTTAAATAAGAGATAGTTTCTCACTTACATTTTTTTTTTGGTAATCTAATATCCTATCTTTCACTACCAATAAAGTTGAAAACTCTTTCGACTTCCTTTTGTTAATTTTATCATTTTAAAGTTCCTTCTTTTGAGTTGTTGTTTGAGCTTCTCTTAATGTACCTTGTATTATTGGGTCGCTATTCTTGTATTCATGTATTTCTTGTCTCCAGGTATGAGTTACATTTATCTTAATAAAGTGAACTCAGAATAGGAAAAATAAAGGAGAACCATAACTCTATCATTTGGTCATTTGTAAAGTGTAATCAGGAGAAGTAATTTGAATACATTAAGAACCCAAATATGTAAGTGTCGTATAAAATAAAAC
The DNA here is from genome assembly GCA_038442645.1 of Agave tequilana. Taxonomy (NCBI): domain Eukaryota; kingdom Viridiplantae; phylum Streptophyta; class Magnoliopsida; order Asparagales; family Asparagaceae; genus Agave; species Agave tequilana. Next base: position 18,284 of record JAVJIF010007211.1, read on the forward strand.
ATTGAAGATCTATATTTGCACATAAAGCTTTAGAAACAAACTGGAGAACTAAGTTAGTAATGAGAGGTACATTATAGTCAAGGAATTCTTCGATTGTATAAAGAAATTGAGATAAGATAATACTAACAATAAAATCTTCCAACTTAGTTTATCACTTTATTTACCTATACATGTGTATGTGTGGTGATTGTGTATAATACAGTGATATGTTAATGATTGTTAATTGGATTCAATGAATATGATGATATATATGGTATTGGGGCATGTATATGCATATGTAAGCATTATCATCTTATATTTATATATATTGAAGGAAGGGGCCAACGGGAGCCGGTAGGAGGGGAAGATGGTGTTACAGTGATATTTATATTTTTATATTGAAGGAAGGGGCGGACGGGAGCCGGTAGAGGGGTAAGACGGTATTAATGTGATACTTATATGTTTATTTTGAAGGAAGGGGTCGGCAAGAGCCGGTATAATCGGGAAGATAGTGTCATTGTTACAATATATATATAACGAAGGAAGGGGCCGGGCGGGAGCCGGTACGAGGGGAAGACGGGAAATCTAAAGTTTTACTTGTGATTTGTACATATATACATGGATGATATAAAATATGTGACTATTGTAAAGTGTGATATGATTATTTGATATACAAGCTTTTACGGTGACAGAAGTAATTTCTGATGGATAAATTATAGTCATAATTTTGTTATTATATTTGGTGTACTACCTTGCGTGGTATATGTACATGTGTGTGTGATACATGTGGGGAGTACGTAAGATGAATCGACCTATAGGTAAGTGAGTAGGTAGTTTTTAAATTCATAAACCCTATATACACAGGGGTACAAATTTAAGAAGATTAAAGAGAATCAATAACCGAAAAAGACAACCGTCCCAATTAATGAATGAGAATCTTAGAACACCCGCTTTGCTCACCATGGTTATACAGTAGTGTCAATTCCAAGTTATCTTATCTCGTTCAGATTATTCTTTACTAATATATGTAATCATGTTCATATTATTATTTTGTATAACATTCCTTGAGTTCTCCATTGACTCCACTCACTGAGTTATTGAGCTCACTCCCCTACAGACTGCTATCTTACAGGTTGCGTTAAGGCAAGTGCATGTTTAAGCTGCAAGGAAACTTTGCTGAAATTCATTTTGGGATACACCCATTTTCTTTACATGTAATTTAATTATGTTGAATTCCTTCAATGCTGGTGTTGATATATAGTATATGTGAGATGTGGGATATATAGTCGATCCTGTATAAATATGTTTAGATATATTGAAAGTAGCTTCTTTTTGACTTAGCATCAGAGGTAGTTTTTATTAGTTAGTGATATCAAGATATGTATTCTCAAGGATGTAATAACGAGTTAGTTGTGATGATCATGATAATTTAGAATGTTATTAGTATTGTATTTTTTGGTCGCCGAGAGGGGTACTCTCGAGCTTGTTATTGTGTTTACATGTATGTAGGTGATGTCAAGCTGAACATTACTGTGACTGCGTGGGTGATTGCTGAGTTTAATTTATATGTTTGAGTTAAGAATAAGTATGCTGATGTTGGCCAAAATTATTGCGATTTGTATGTATATAGGCCTGATAGTATTTACAAAGGAGGTGCTATCGAAATATTCAAGAATTTGAAAACGATTATGATAATCTGTCAGTTTAAATGAATGGTTATATTAATTGAGGATATTAGAAATCTGGGACCTTTACAGCTAGTATCAGAGCTCAGGCTATAGAATGAGGATGTACTTAGAATAGTTGTAGTAGTAGAAAGAAGATTGGATTGCTATGGTTGAATGCTATGATTGATATGCATGGTTATGTTTTGTGTGTATGTGAATATGTTATTTGATATTGTTGGTTTAAGAGGGTAGGAGTTCTTACGTGTATGATTAATCATGAAGCGCAAGATATTTCGTCACTCTCTTATGTTCGGACTATGGTATCCACATGCCATAATCGGATGTATTCTACTGGGGTTGTGGGCCTTTAGTATGAGCTGCCAATAGTATGGGATACTGGAGTAAAGGAATGATTAAAATATCAAGTGAGTCATGATTTGGTCAGATCATAAGAACATAGTATAAAGTTGATCAAGAGATAATAAATTCGCGAGGTAAAGGATCGAGAGAGATATTATATTGAAGTGAGATTTTAAAGTATATAGAAGGAATATAAAGGTTTTACACTTATCTCTTTCAGGCATGCCAAGTTTCGAGGATGAAACTTTTGTAAAGGGGGTAGAACTGTAACACTCTGATTTTTAAAATCCTGATTTATCTTCTGATCTGTGATTTAAATAATTAATACAATATTATATGAGGTGATGATTGAATTAATCTTGTGTAAAAATGGATTTTTGAAATTTTATGTATAATTCTTGAAGTGGCATAAATAGGACATTTGAATATGGGTATATGTTATGTTTGTGTGAAATTTGTACAAATATATTATCCTTGTGTGAGGACATGGGTATACATATATGTGTGTGTTCACACTAAATTGTGTAATTTGTAAATTCATATATTAATTAATGTATGGTATATTGTGTAAATACAAGAAAATAAATCAAATACCAAGAAAATACAATTAAAGAATATTGAAAGGACTTAGTGGAAAGGGGTAGGTGTGCATGAGATGGGTAGATGAATGGCTAAGATTTAGCTTGAGATTGGTGGATACATGTGGCTTAATGAGAGAAAGAGAAAAGAATTGATATAGAGTAATAAAATTGGGATAGGGGGATTTGTGTAAAATGGGGGATTAATATTACCCTATCTCTCTTTTTCATTCTAAGGCTGAAAAATTCCCCTCTCCTTCATCATCCTCAATCTCAAACCCTAAATCTAATCTCTCACCCTCTCTCAATCTTTTCTTCATTCTCTCTTTCACCCCACTCCCCCTAACCCTCTCTCTCCCCCTCTCTGGAGAAGGCGACGCAGCCCAGCCCAGCATCTGGGCTGGGGGGGCGCATCCACGAGTGCGGCCGCGATGGCAACGTGCGGCCGGCTGGCGACGCGTGGCCTGGAGTTGCTGGCATAAGTGGGGCCCTTAATTTCTTGATCTCCTATATCTCCCTTGGAATGTATTATCAAAACCCGAAAAGAATTTTAGCCTTCTCTCTCTCATGATTTCTCTTTATGATTCATTCCCCTCTCTTTTCTATGGTGACGGTCGGCCAGGGCACTAGCAGTAAGCGGATCATTCCCCTTTCTTTTCTGCGGTGATGGTTGCCCAGGGCACTAGCAGTAAGAAAAGGCGCAAAGACTTCAAAGAAGAGGAAACCATGGTGAGGGAGTCTTTTACTCATCTTTTTTTATAAGGAAAGTATTCTTATTAAAAATCAGATTCTTATAATACTTATGAAATGAAAATCTCATGGTATGTTTGTGGCTGATATGTGGGTGAAATCAATGGGAGGGAATCCTTGATTTGAGTTTATAAGTTAAATTTATTCTAGGAATTATATGCACTGTTGAAAATATTTCATCAAATTTCAATTCCCTTCATATAGATCATGTTGATTGAGAAATAAAGTTTGTAAATTAATTTCATTGGGATGGCTAGAAATGCCATGACAAATTTTAATTATGTTAAATAGGCCAAATTAGTCTTGTGCTTATGATTGGTCATTAATAATGTATATTATTTTTCACATTTTTATGCTTAATTTTTGTTAAAATATTACTATTTAATTTATTTATTATTTAGTGATGTGCAGACGTCCATAATCCAAAGAAAGCCTGAAAGAAGCCCAAAAATCTAAAATCATCTGAAAATAAAGATTAATTGGGAAGATAAAAAAAATCTTTTCTATCCTATTTAAATTTAGGTTTAAATTAAGTTAACTTAAAATCTAGAGAAGGGAAAGGATAGAACAAGATGAATCCTCATCTCAATTAAAGATAGAGGTGGACTCTTATTAAAATTCTGGTTGCTTGCACTATAAGTCCTCGAAGATGAAGTGGATAAAACAAAATATACTTGAAGAGAGAAGGAGAATCCAAACTAAATTCAGATTTAGATGTAACTTGCTTCTCAAGTTACCTAAAGATAAAAGATATTTCAAAATTCGAGGATCAAACGAAGATTCTGAGAATAAATCGCCACATAAATGAATGAGATGAATCCACACACCAAAGCGCGTGATCAGACTCCACAAAAGGGTCGCGACCTCCCCTTTTTTGCTGCGTAAATGTTGTAATTATGAGGCTGCGTGCGTTAAGTTTTGGTGGAGGTTATACTGGAACTTTCCTTCTGAAATCCCTTATAAATACTCCTGAAGAGCAACAGAGCAGAGGCGTCTTAGAGATTGAGTATAGAATTATTTGTTAGCCATTTATTTTATGAATTTTCTTTGTATTATTTTGCTTTCTACTTCGAAGAAGATTTGAAGAGAGGTAAAGGCTTTGTACTGAGTTGGTAATGGATTCAATAAAAGGTCCTTATTTTCTTTCAATCTTTTTTATTGCTATTTTTCTTTGTGCTTCTTTTATTTCAGTTTCATCTCTTTTATGCAACCTTTAAATACCATGCTTAATTCTACCATGAATATGTGTAACTAATTCTTTAGTAGCTTGTTAATCTCTCCACCAACTAAAACCTAGATCTATAAAAATAAATTGATTGAACTCTATAAATGTTAGAAACCCTAGAGTCAGTGAATAATTCTTGAAGATTGGTCATGAATTGAGTTAAACTAGTTTTAAGGTATACTATTTAATAATTATTCTTGGTTTATACTTAGATCCTTTGATGGCTTAACGTTAAGTTAAAACTACTGTTCTTATCCTATACTTTGAGACTTCGATAACCAATGCTTAATTTTATCTAGTGTATTGCAATCAGGTTTACTTTCTATCTAACTTTTCTTTCTTGAGTTTGAAGTAACAATCTAAGGTTAATCTTTATAGTTTAATATGATATTTATTTTTGATAGACTAGTGTTTGGTTGTGGTAGATGATTAGTTGGTTATGCCTGTTTTTTCTATTTAAAACCTTAGCTTACAACCATAATTCTTTTTTTAAAGCTATTTGTTAGAGAATTCGTTCTGAAAAGGTTCCATCACATCCTTCTTTGTGGATCGACCCGTCTAGCCCTTGCTACGTAGTTACATTAAGAAGAGACTAAGGATTTTCTAACTCTAACTCTTGACTTTATTTTTAATTTATTTTTTTTCTCAATAAAAATTTTGGCGCCGTTGTCGTGAGGGAACGGTACGATATTTTTTTAAAACTAATTATTTTTTTTCTTATTGTTTTCACGATCTGATAACAGAAAAACTAGCTCTGTGCCTCTGTCCTAGAAGGCAGAGTAACAGAGCCTACTAAACAGCCACACGAGCACAGCAATAGCCGTATTTCTACGGCATTAGTAGATCATTACTAATTGATCTTTTGAAGGTTGCTGCAAATTGTAAAGTTCTGTTTACTGCTTTGATAATATTTCTCTATAATCACCTACTGCTAACTAATTAACAGTAACTTATTAGTTGACTAATTAAATAAAATTTAGACTCTTGCATCATAGGCACGTGTTTATTTAAATATTTTTATTTCTGTTGAAGAGTGCTGACGACAAGATATATCCACATTGCATATAGACTAAGAAGCGCCCTTGGCTGATCTATTGCTTTTAAGTGAATTCTTTTCTATTTGTTTGTACACGTGTACTAATGCATCTTAAGGGAAAAGTCATAAAAAACATAAGGTGGGAGAGTCATTACCCTTCCTTGGCCCATAAATCATTTCCGTTGCACTCATAACCCTAACCCTAAAATAAAAATTGACTAAATGTTGGCCTTAGATTAACTCGGGCTCATTAAGAGATTGACTGACGGAGGAAGTTGTTCAAAATTAGCTCTTGCCAAATTGGTGTCTAAGGTTGGGATTGAGAGGCAAATCCCTGAAGGTTGGTAGTTTGGCAAAATTAGGCGTGTCTTTAACGGATGCCTCACACCGATCTTGTCACCTACCTGGCCGATTAATTTGTAGTTAAGATTGGTAATATACCTCCAAAGACAATCTCTTAAGTTAGGAGTCGTCTAGTTCCAGGCTTACCCTAGATTAGGATTTTTGATTTTTGATTTTTTTGATTGATTGGGTGAACTTGCTTATTTAACTGTGCATGTCAACTTGGTCGAGAGACCCAGTCACATCTAGACTAACTAGGAACAGATCCCACTCTGAATTCAAACCCAATTCACACATGGCACAACCACCATCACTGCAGGATAGGTTCTTTCCTATTAGGATCTCTCTTCCACCTTGCATTCAGCTCCCTGATGTAAGAGATAACTAATTTGAGTTTAAATCATAATACATCAACACTCTTCCCAAGTTTCATGGATTTGAATCCGAGGATGCATACTTTTTCATAAGAGAATTTGAGGAAGTATGTCTCATGATGAAAATAGCCAACCTAGGAGTAGATACCGTCAAGTTACGCTTTGTACCATTCTCTTTGAAAGACTTAGTAAAGAAATGGCTTTACAATCTAAAAGCTGATTCCATATCATCATGGGATAATTTTTTCAAGGCCTTCTTGAAGAAATTCTATCCAGTTCACAAGACTGCGTAAATTAGAAAAAATATCTTTTAGTTTAAGCAAACAGCTAATGAACCTTTTTGAAAGTACTTTGAACGCTTTAAGGACCTCCTTGCCCAATACCCTCATCATGAGATAGAGAAATGGTGACTTTGCCAATCTCTTTATGATGGATTAGAATATCAAATGAAAACCCTATTAGAATTCATGTGCCAATGAGGATTTTTAAAAAAGAATAAAGATAAAGGATGGTTATTATATGAAGATTTGGCTGATAAGACCATCCAATGGAACCAACTCTTGAAACATTTAGGACTAACGACCCTAGTTCTTCTAAAAGAGGGGCCCATTCCATTGAGGCAAACAAAACTATCGAAGCTAAACTAACTGTTGTAAGGCGAAGACTAGAAGCTCTATAAACTAAGGAGCCACACTCTGTGAACTAAGTCAGCCCAGCACCCTCGGTGGGCTGTACTTAATGTCAGGCCATGAACCACGTATTCAAGAAATATCCCATCTTTTTAGCTCATTAAATGTTTCCTGAAAATATAAATGCAGCCTTCACAAGGCCCGCCAACAATTCTTACGCTCCAACTTACAATCCTAGCTGGAGGAATCACCCGAATTTCTCATGGAGCCAAAAAAAACAATTCCCACCTTCTAACTATCAGTCCAATTTTTTCAATTATCAACAAATATTTCCCAACTAAGTTCCCCAAGGCCCCCACTTTGAAAAGAACTCAACCAATTTCAAAAAGATTCTTGCATCTTTCATGCAAAACATAAGAAAAGCCATATTGAGGTTAAAGGTCCAAATGAGTCAGTTAGCTAATTCGCTAAGTGAAAGAGGCAAAGAAACATTACCTAGTCAGCCGGTAGCAAACCCTAGAAATTCTAATCAAGCTCATTTGCCTTAAGAGGATCACATGAGCCAATGTAATTTGATTCATACGTTGCGATCAGGAAAAACAAGTTGATAACCAAGTATCAACACCATCAAGTTCAAAACAAGCATCCACCTTTCCTAGTCCGACTCAACCTCAACGTGACTCCGACAACATTAAAAATGACAAGTCAGATGAAAATGTGCACAAGCCTACAACACCCTACCCAAATTGACTTAAAAACAAACAAAGTGCACAAATAAATAAGGTACGTGAGATTTTTAATCAAGTCAAGATCAATGTACCTCTTCTTGATGAAATCCAACAAGTCCCTAGCTATGCTAAATTCCTTAAGGACATACGCACCAAAAAGCGAAAGACTAATGTGTCCAAGAAGGTTTTTTTAAGCCACTAACATTAGTGAGCTATTGTCCAATCAAATCCCTGTCAAGTATGAGGATCCCAGTTGTCCTACCATTTCTTGTACAATAGGTCAAACTGCAATTAATCATGCACTTCTTGATTTAGGAGCAAGTATTAACTTACTCCCTTTCTCAGTCTATAAACAACTTGGGTTCGGTGAGCTTAGCCCGACTAAAGTTACAATCTAATTAGCTGACCGGTTTGTAAAAATTTCCAAAGGAGAAATTACCGATGTTCTTATCTGGGTTGGGGAGTTTATATACATATTAGATTTTATTATTCTTGAGAACAATCTTGTATCCACTCCTTGGTCTCAAACTCTCGTTATCTTAGGGTGTCCGTTCCTTGAAACTGCAAATGCAATCATTAATTGTAGGAACGGATTAATGAGATTGACCTTTGAAGGCATGACTAAAGAGGTCAATGTCTTCAACCTAGGAAAAAAATCGCGTAAGATAAAAGACCAAACGTTTGAGGTAAACTTCATTGTGAACAATTGTAAATAAGATTGTGAAGGTATAAATAATGTGTCTCTATTTCTTGATGAATTATTTGAGGATAAGTGTGATTATATTAATGAGAAGACACATGTTGGAGATCCTAATTTTAGAGTCCCCTTTAAAAAAATTGATTTGAGTGTCTTCACTGTTGATGAGCCAATCAATGATATATTGCATGAGAATATAATTCAAGAACCTCCAATTGACTTAACCTTTGAAAACATCTTTGAACAAGAACTTCTGTGTTTGAATGAACCAATTAGGAATATTTTAGTTAATCACACACTTTCAGGAAAAAGTGTTGATTTAAGTTTTGAGGAAATATATGAAACTGAGCTAGAATTCCTAAGCATTTATAGTGAGGATGTTTCAACTAAGAGCTGTGATGGTAATCAATTTTGAACAGTGAATATAGACATGTGAGGACGAAGAGCTTAAGGAAGGTGAGACTGGAGAGGAAGAGAGCTAAAATCAAAAAAATTAGCCTCCTCATTGTTCCCTATAAAAAGAATCTATTGGAATGATGGGAAGCGAGCTAGAGGAATGAAATCTAAAAAGATCTAGGTGTGGGAGAAACATGTGTTGTACATAAATTTGTATATCATTATTATTTTTTTACCCCTTTTTACACTTTATTTCATGCATTCATGCATTACATTCATACATTTAGGACAATGCATGAGATAGGTGTGGGGGAGGGGAACCAACTAATATAATAAAAAATTAATAAAACAACTGAAAAAAATAACATAAAAAAATTAAAATAATGTTGATTTTTGAAATTTTTAAAAAACTTTTTGAAAAAGGAAATAATATTTTGACTTATCCTTTGTAAGTAATTAAGTGAATTTTATGGAATAGAAAATTCATAATTAGAATTTCTTACTACTTGGTCAAAATAAGAGTATTTGTTTGATTTTTAAGTTTAGGAGGAAAAATTGAAAAAGTAATTTAGTCTTGATATCTTTACCTTGATGAAATATGCATGTTTTATACACTTACACATTTAGGATTCAAAACAAAAAATCTTGTGTCTTAGAAATATATATATAAAATAAATGAACCTATTTATTAATTAGCTAGGTACTTTGGCTTAAGAAAGCCTTGGTATTTACGTGAAAGGTAATTAGGTAAGATTGAAAAAGAAAAAAGAGAAAAATATATAATATATGTATTAACACATCTAATAATCAATTAGTTAGATATTAGGGCCTCAAAAAGCCTTTATACTTATACGAAAGAAAATTAGATGAGTTATACATATTTAAAAAAAGAAGTGCTTAAAGGTCAACGAAGTGGTAATACTTTGAACTTCTTACAAAAATAAAGGAAGAAAAGTAATAAATATATAAGGCATAAGAGTTGAAGTTGAAGAATCCTAAGTATAAAAAAAAAAATTTCACGAAGAAAAGTAATAAATGTATAAGGCATGAGAGTTGAAGTTGATAAATCTCAAGTATAAATTGATGAGAAAATCAGTTTGAATCTTAACCTAAATTGATAAATAAATATTTGAATAATTACTAAGTATAAGAATGATCAATTTGGTAATCCTAAAAACATATAAATTGCTTAATTTTTACAAAGATATTTCTAATATTTTTCCTTTTTTAAATGAAATTTCAAAAATACTAACATTTTATTTTTCTTTCTTTATAGATTTTGTGGGTATAATCCGCTAAAAACCCTTACGAGACAATACTCATCTTCTAGGGGTAATCTAAAGGTTTAATGGCTCGTTGCACATGCTAAGTGCAATCATAATTCCTACGAAAGTGATATTGGGATAGTTAGATTAGTTTTTTTTATTTTTACTCGAGGAAGAGCAATACGATAGGTGTGGGGGTGTGATTGTTCATCAATGATGCATATTATTATTCACATTTTCGTTTTTAATTTGTGTTAAAATATTACTATTTAATTTATTTATTATTTAGTGATGTACAGGCTTCTGTAATCCAAGAGAAAGCCCAAAAGAAGCCCAAAAGCCAAAATCATGACGAAAATAAAGATAAATTGGGAAGAAAAAGAAAGCATCTTTTCTATCCTATTTAAATTTGAATTTTAAATTTATTTAATTTATAATCAAGAGGAAGTAAAGGATAAAATAAGATGAATCCTCATCCCAATTAAAGATAGAGGTGGACTCCTATTCAAATTTTGGTTACTTACACCACAAGTCCTAGAAGATGAAGTGGATAAAACAAAATCTACTTGGAGAGAGAAGGAGAATCCAAACTAAATTCAAATTTGGATATAACTTGCTTCTCAAGTTACCTAGAGATAAAAAATATTTCAAAATTTGGGGATCAAACAAAAATTTGAGGATAGATCTCCACAAAAAACGAACGAGATTGCCACACGCTAAAGCGCGTAACCGGACTCCACAAAAGAGTCGGGGCCTCCTCTTTTTTGCCACATAAATGTGACAATTCTGGGGCCTCATGCGTCGAGTTTCGGTGGGGGTATTGTACTGGGACTCTACTTCTCATATCCCCTATAAATACCCCTGAAGAGCAATAGAATAGAGGCATCTCAGAGATTAAGTATAGGATTATTTGTTAGCCATTTATTTTTTAAATTTCTTTTGTATTATTTTGCTTTCTACTTTTAAAGAAAATTTGAAGAGAGGAGAAGGTTTGGTACTGAGTTGGTGATAGATTTAATAAAAAGTCCTTATTTTCTTTCATTCTCTTTTATTGCTATTTTTATTTGTGTTTCTTTTATTCTAGTTTCATCTCTTTTATGCAACATTTAAATACCATGCTTAATTCCACCATGAATATGTGTAACTAATCTTGCTAATCTCCCCACTAACTAAAACTTAAATCTATAAAAATAAATTGATTGAACTCTATGCATGTTAGAAACTCTAGAGTCAGTAAATAATTCTTGAAGATTAGTTATGAATTGAGTTAAACTAGTTTTCGGGTATAGTATTTAATAACTATTCTTAGTTTATACTTAGATGCTTTGATTGCTTATTGTTATGTTAAAACTACTTTTCTTATGCTATACTTTGAGACTTCGATAAACCAATGCTTAACTTTGTCAATGTATTATAATCAGGGTTTAATTTCTATTTTACTTTTCTTTCTTGAGTTTGAAGCAACAATCTAGGGTTAATCTTTATAGGTTCAATATGATATTTATTTTTGATAGACTAGTGTTTGGCTATGGTAGATAATTAGTTGGCTATGCCTGTTCTTTCTATTTAAAACCTTAGCTTACAATCATAATTTTTTCAAGCTATTTGTTAGAGAATTCGTTCCGAAAAGCTTCTATCGCATCCTTTCCTGTGGATCGACCCGTCTAACCCTTACTACGTGGTTACATTAAGAAGAGACTAAGAATTTTCTCACTCTAGCTCTTGACTTTATTTTCAATACATTTTCGTTTCTCAATCAACTTAGAAATTAAAATTTTTAAGAGTATATCATAATTGGTTCATGTCTGTGAAGACATAATACAAGTGATATTTATTTTCTTTATGTGATTGGAAAAGTGGAATAAGAGGTTATCAATTTATATATTGGTGAAGATTTTAATCCGTTGTTACAATTTACCACTATTAATATTGAATTTATTGCTTAATAGATTGCATATGAATAAATCTCATTGAACCATGTAAAATTATGTTCTCTTCCTCTTTTATGAATGTTCATTCTTCTTCACATTTCACGTCAAATTATAACAAATGGTATGGCATTGTTGAGTTGTTTATCCATAAGTATACTTTTCCTTCGGATGTCTAATAAAAAAGGTATTGACCATTAGACGTGTGGAATAAGAAATTCTAAATCAAGATCTCGGTAAAAATGATTTTGGTTCTTATTAAAGTATCATGTTATAATTCTTAATCAGTACTTGAGTTCTTTATATTGGTAGCCTTACTCAGATGGTGGCCTTAGAGGGAAGTTTGGTGATATCCAAGCTAGCTTGTGATATTAGTCGTGTTAACTCACAAATGAAAGTCATAGTGGATATTGGTTAGCCATTGGTGATAGTCCTTATGAATATTGGATGAGGTAATAATCTAATTTAATGATGTGTGATGGACGAGAAAGTGGACTAGGCATTAATCTTTAGCTTTAGTTCATAAGTCGTCTTAATTTTTTTGCTTGCTATAGCTGTGATGTTAAATTGTTCCATGCAATAACGTTTTTCTATCTTGTTTGAGGTTTATAACTAATAGTGTGGATGTCAATAGGTTATAAATAATCGAAGTTGATAAATGATCAATAAGAAAATTATGTATGGGTGATGGGTCTAAGCACATGACTCTAAGTTAACCAGATAGAGCATATGTATGGACAAAGAGAATCATATAACTAACTTCACCTATTTATGATAAAGCTTATATCTTATCTTCGTAAATTTTAGTAGTTTTCTTAAACCCTTGAAACTCAATTGAAATTTTCAGCTAAAATGATCAAGAGTAATTTGTGCAAACTGGACCTTGCATAGATCTATGGCATGTTAGAATGGCAGATATTTTGGAAGTCTAGGGAACCAAAATGGCTTAGTACTACATTGGTATAATGGATGCATGAGATCTTAATTGGGAAGAGATAATAAGCTTCAGCCCCAAATCACATGCATGATAAATAATATTTTTGAAAACAAAATCATTTAAATAGTCTAATCTTTTAATTTGTTTCAGAAACAAACCTCATGTTAAGAAGGATATTATTTTTGACCGAATAAATGGTGTTCAGTCAGATGAAGATTGTTCCTGGAACTAAAGTAGTCGACAATAAATATATAAGTAAATATTCCCTCACTAGCATTAAACAATTTAACAGAAACTCGGAAACCAGAACAGTTTAATGGACTTAGCGAATTATTTGAAGTTAGATTTATCTTAAAAGTAAAGCTTCAGTACAGGGCAATAGTGATGACGATTTTGACTTTTCACCCTTCAAGTAATTTGACCCAAATTCTAACCCCTTTCAAGACACCAAGATAAGATGGAAAATAAATATCTCTCAAGTAATAACCTTCATGGTACCATATCTAATTGAATTTAGAGTGTAAGAACGATAATCTTGATTAGTTTCTCGAGTTACACATAAACACTTATATGATTATTTTAACGGGTTAAATAAGAGATAGTTTCTCACTTACATTTTTTGGTAACTAATATCCTATCTTTTACTACCAATAAAGTTGAAAACTCCTTCGACTTCCTTTTGTTAATTTAATCATTTTAAAGTTCTTTCTTCTAGGTTATTGTTTGAGCTTCTCTTAATGTACCTTATATCATTGTGTTGCTATTCTTGTATTCATATATTTCTTGCCTCCGGGTATGAGTTGCATTTATCTTAATAAAGTGAGCTCAGAATAGGAAAAATAAAAGAGAACCATGACTCTATGGTCGGGTCATTTGTAAAGTGTAATCGAGAGAAGTAATTCGAATACATTAAGAATCCAAATATACAAATGTCGTATAAAATGTAACATTGAAGATCTATATTTGTACATAAAGCTTTACGAAAAAAAATTTCAAAACCTAACCGGTGACTAGAACTAATTCAGTAATAAGAGGTACATTATAGTCGAGGAATCTTTCAATTGTATGAAGAAACTGAGATGAGATAACACTAACAATAAAATCTCTAAACTTAGTTTATCACTTTATTTACCTATACATGTGTATGTGTGGTGATTGTGTATAACATAGTGATATGTTAATGATTATTGATTAGATTCTATGAATATGATGGTGTATACAGTATTGGGTCATGTATATGCATATGTGAGCATTATCGTCTTATATTTCTATATATGGAAGGAAGGGGTCAGTGGAAGCCGGTAGGAGGGGAAGACGGTGTTATTGTGATACTTATATTTTTATATTGAAGGAAGGGGCTGACAGGAGACGATAGGAGGGGGAAGATGGTGTTAATGTGATACTTATATTTTTATATTGAAGGAAGGGGCCTGCGTGAGCCGATAGGAGGGGAAGACGGTATCATTGTTGTGACATATATATAACGGAGGAAGTGACCGAGCAGGAGCCGGTAGGAGGGGGAAGACAGAAAATCTAACATTTTACTAGTGATCTGTACAATAATATGTGGATGTTATAAAAAATGTGACTGTTGTAAAGTGTGATATGATTATTTGTTATACAAGCTTTTATGATGACAGAAGTAATTTCTGGATGGATAAATTATAGTCATGATTTCGTTATTATATTTTGTGTACTATTTTGAGTGTTATATGTGCATAAGTGTGTGATACATGTGGGGAGTACGTAAGATGAATCGACCTATAGGTAAGTGAGTAAATAGTTTCTCAAATTCATAAACCTTATATACACAAGGGTAGAAATTTAAGAAGATTAAAGAGAATCAATGACTTAAAGAGACAACCATCCCAATTAATGAATGAGAACTTTAGAACACCTATTTTGCTCACCATTGTTATACAGTAGTGTCAATTCCAGGCTATCTTGTCTCGTTCAGATTCTTCTTTTCTAATTGATATAATCATATTCTTATTATTATTTTGTATATCATTTCTTGAGTTCTCCATTGCCTCCACTCACTAAGTTGTTGAGCTCACTCCCCCACAGACTATTATCTTACAGGTTGCGTTGAGGTAAGAGCATGGTTTAAGCTGCAAGGAAACTTTGCTTGGAATTCATTTTGGGATACACCCATTTTCTTTACATGTAATTTAATTCAATGTTGGTGTTGATAAATAGTATATGTGAAAAGTGGGATATATAGCCGATCTTGTATAAATATGTTTAGATATATTGAAAATAGCTTCTTTTTGACTTGGCATTAGAGGTAGTTTTTATTAGTTAGTGATATCGAGATATGTATTCTTAAGGATGTTATAATGAGTTACTTGTGATGATCATGATAAGTTGGAATGTTATTAGTGCTGTATTTTTGGGATGCCGAGAGGGGTACTCTCAAGCTTGTTATTGTGTTTTTATATAAGTAGGTGATGTCAAGCTGAAACATTACTATGACTACGTGAGTGATTGCTCAGTTTGATTCATATTTTTGAATTGAGAATAAATAGGCTAATGTTAACTGAAATTATTGTGATTTGTATTATATATCAGACCCGATCAGTATTTACAAAGGAGGTACTGTGGAAATTTTTAAGAATTTAAAAATGATTATGATAATCCGTCAGTTTAAATGAATGGTTATGTTAATTGAGGATATTAGAAATCTAGGACCTTTACAATAAGCCTGCTGAACACATATTATGTTAGAAGAGAAAACTCTACAAACTTATTTAGTACAAGTTGAGTTTTTAATCATTTTGAGATTTTAACCATTGGTTAAGGTTTCTTACTTGACCAGTGTGCTTTAAATGAGAGTAAGAAGAAGATCTAGAGACAAACTACCCGTTCGGTTCGTCAACAGAGAAACAGATTCACTCTCCATTGCTATATCAAGAACCCAACATTAAATAAAAGAGAGATCCACTCAACCTTTCTCTCTTTTATAATCAGATTATTGATCCGTTGTAATTTTCTTTGTAATCAAATAAAGATTTTACATGTATTCAGTTTTTTGGGAGACAAAAGATGGTGATTCCATTAGGACTATTTTCTCCACTGATGAGAAGGCCATAGCGTAAGCTGACCTCAAGCTTCTCAGATCAACGGTCGAATTGCTCGTCGTTGAGTTTGACTGAGAAAAGTTCAAAGAGTTTCTTTCCTTGGGCTTAGCCCAAAAGTCTCAAGCAAGATTTGCTCTCAAGTCTCTTCAGAGATTTCTCATAGAGAAGCCTATACGCTTTTTGATAAAGCAAGTAGCCCAATCTCTCTTGAGAGTTAGACAACCTCTCGTGGAGCTAACATGGCTTGCGATAATATCTCTCAAGAGACCCGCAAAGCTAATGCCTTGGCTCATGGCCAACATAGTGGCAGAGGCCAATCTCACCGCTAAACTTCTCCTAAGGTTCATCAAACTCAGTTTGCAGGGGTTCACAACAATTTTTTCGAGCCAAGCGGAATGTTGATCATCGACGAAGACATTAAGCTCGCTATCAGCAAACAGAGGCTGAAAATAGTGTTTTTGGCACCAAACATGAAGCTCGTGTTCAGCCCCACGTTTATGTAATAAAATGTCATGCTCATGTTCACGACCTGCGTGTTTCAGCACCAAAACGCGAAGTTCATGTCCAGCCTCAAGCTGTGTCAAAACACGAGATCCACGTCTCACTTCGAGAACTCGAGAACCACATTCAGCCTAAGGTCACGGCAGAACACGACCTTCACGTTTCAATTATAAAATGCGAAAGTCGCGTTCAGCAACAAACAGTGTCAAAATACAACATTCGCGTTTCTCGTTCAGTAAGAGGCTGCACCAAAAACCTTCGTTTTTCACTTCAGAACGCGAGAATCGCATCCAGCCCTAAGTGGCCAAGATCAAATGTGAACAAGGAAGCCCTCACTCCAACAGATTTGAGGCTAGTTCTTTAGATACCCCTGTAACAGATTTGAGAGATCACTTGGCGAGAAAGAAGAGTGCTCATCAAATCGCTCCTCAGTTCCATTGCGAGTAGCTCATCTCAGCAGTACTCTCTGATTATCACTGTAACTTTCAGATAACTAAGCCATCAGTTTTTAGCCTATTATCAAAAGCTTCAAAACACAAACTCCTCCAAGAGGCGACAATCTCACAACACGAAGTCATTCTCTGACGCTGAGTACCCGGAGGTAACCTCCAACATGGTGGGTCCAAGCACCATACTAAGAGACTGAAAGGGAAGCAACTTCCCTTTAGTTTTGAGGAGTCGGGCACTGAACGTTCTTCAGGTTTGAAAGAAATATTGATCGAGCCTGAAGGAATTTACCTACACACTCGAATTTGAACTGGAGCAGTTATCCTAATTGACAACAATTCACTAGCTAGAGAGATTGAAGCAGACGATGAGCACTCTGCCATCGTGGGATCCTATTCATCTAACTCTTATAGGGGGACAGAAGCCTTCGCATATATGGCTGATATTCCAGAAGAGATAGCCAGAAAATTTAAGGAGCAAGCTCTACTACAATAGGTGCAGTATTAGATGCTTCAAGCCCAACAATAGTCTATCATCGATCTCAAGAAGATGATAGCTCTTTTGCTTAAAATGTCAAAAAAGAAGACGAAAAGTCCAAAGACTAAAGTTTCTTCCCGCAAAAGCAAGGGTAAAAAGAAGGCGGATGAAAACTATACCTCTGAGCACTTTGATGGCAATGAGAACAACTTTGGATATTAAAATCTTGAGACTTCTTCTGAAGTACCAGAGAATTCAGAAGATAATCATGCCAAGAAGATGAATAAGGTTGAGAAATACCTGGAGGCAATCTCAAATTGAAGCAATCTTCAAGAAGTGGGGGTGGTTATACCATACCCGATTGAGGGGGATTCAGCTCCCTATCCTCTCAGGTTCAAGGCACTGAATCTGCACGCCTTTGACAATAAAGGTTCGCCGAACCAACATATATATTACTTCAAATCTCAAATAGGGAATATAGTATTAAATGATGCCATCACGTCTCATTTATTCATTGGCACCCTCAAGGGGATGCCTTTGAATAGTTCATGAAGCTTCCTACCGGCTCTATCAAGAAATGGGTCAACCTCAAGAAGCTCTTCCTAGTGTGATTCTTCGAAGATGACACCGAAGTATTCATACCAACTCTTCTTGCTGCAAAGCAAAAGAAAGGAGAGTCAATCAAAGCGCTTGTTGAGAGATTCAGAGTACTACGCTCTGATGTCCAAGGGACATGACATAGTCTACACTAGTAGAGACTTGCCGCAAAAACCTACAAACCACACTCTTAGCTCAAATAAGAGTAACTCAAAGTCATACCTGAAAGTAACTAGTTTTACAAGGCAAAGGAGCAGAAGACATAGTTCAAGAGTAAGCCAGGAAAATTACAAGAGCTTATAGCACTGAATCTACTGGGTAACGGGTTGATCTTACTTCTCCGACTGTCACGTTCAACAATTATCTTTGAACAGTCTAAATTATTCCATTAATATAATGTTAAAGACTATCGGTGTTTGTCATCTTCATAGATTAAATAACCCCTAAAAGTACATCATTTACTTCCCCAAATAAAAAAGTACTATCCATAATCAAGTTAACACCACACCTCTGATCAAATAAGTATTCATAGTGAATGCCAATTTCCCTGTAAGTTTACCATGGAGTTTATACTTCTTTAATCCCCAGCAAGATTTTAGAAGTTATTTGTGAAACAACAATCTAACGCCTCTGACGGCTAAAGGATGGAGGAATATATTGGCTTATAAGTCAAATACAAAATTCTCGACAACTCATCATGCTAAGGGGAATAACATGACTAGATTAACTCAAATAATAATTGGTAAAGGTAAACCAAATCTGTTAATAGCTAAAGGTTTGCTCCTAAGGGATCTGATCCCACCTATTCCCATCAGAATTCCTTACCAATTCCCTTCCATTGAATGGTAAGTCTACAAAAAGTTGTATTTATTTTCCCAGCGAAATGAATTACAGATCGAACATGTCATGTTTAAAATCACACCTCTGATAGTAAAACTTCAATATACCCCCAGCAGGTATCTTTCACTTGTCAATGAGTCCACCATACTTGCTCAAATCGCAAGATAAATCTCGGACAAGTTAACATCATATCTATGGCCAAATTTGCACAAATCGTAAGACAAGTCACTGTTAAATTAACATCACACCTTTAACATTCATCTGCTCGATTTTCTCAAAAGAAAATGAAACTTTCAGTGCTAAGTTAACACCACACCTCTAGCACTCATTTCACTATCAAGTTAACATTACCTCTATGAAAGTGATCTCCTCGATTTTCTCAATAAAAACGAGAACTTTTAGTGCTAGTTAGCTATTACCTATGTCACACATTCCTGTTATGTTAAAATCACACCTCTAACAGTTATCTCCTCGATTTTTTTTAAAGAAAACGACGAACCTGCCTTGTTAAAAATCATACCTCTGATAGTAAAACTTTAATATACCCCTAGCAGGAATAACTTTTACTTGTTAGTTCTCTTCAATAGAATAACGAGTCCACCAAACATGCTCAAATCGCAAGACAAATTCCGGTCAAGTTAACATCACACCTCTAACCAAACTTGCTCAAATCGCAAGATAAATCTTGGTCAATCTAACATTATACCTCTGACCAAGCTTGCTCAAATCGCAAGACAAATCTCGGTCAAGTTAATATCACATCTCTAACCAAACTTGCTCAAATCACAAGACAAATCTTAGTCAAGTTAACATCACACCTCTGGCCAAACTTGCTCAAATCACAAGACAAATCCCATTCAAGTTAACATCACACCTCTGACCAAACTTACTCAAATTGCAACACTAATTTCGGTCAAGTTAACATCACTGACCAAACTTTCTCAAATCGCAAGACAAATCTCGATCAAGTTAACATCACAGCTCTGACCAAACTTGCTCAAATCACAAGAAAAATCATTATTAAGTTAATAATACACCTCTGACGGTAATTTCTCTTTAGTGCTAAGTTAACATTACACCTCTAATACTCATCTCACTGTGAAATTAATGTTACATCGATGACTGTGATCTCCTTGCATTTCTCAGTGAAAATGAGATCTTTCATTGCTAAGTTAACATTATAGCTCTAGTACACATTCCTGTTATGTTAACATCACACCTCTAATGGTTATCTCCTCGACTTTCTTAGTGAAAATGAGATCTTTCAGTGCTAAGTTAATCGTTGCCTCTAGTACGCAAAACAAGTCCCTGTGAAGTTAAGGTCACACCTCTGATAGTAACTTTCTCTCCTATTCAGCTTTCCTAGTGAAGTTATCTAAATTTCAATTGCTAAATTAATTATTACCTCTGGCAATCAAAACTCATTGCCTTGATCTGTTTAACATTTCAACAGACTTGTTGATTGAGATCTGACTTCTGCAAATATTTTAATAGTACACTAGAAGAAAAAGTCAACAACTAGACTGGTTCAACAGTACACCGATAAGCAAGTCAAATCTTATAAAAGTTTCAGACAGCGCTTTTGAATACTTACGATGATTTTCCCTAGAGACTTCAAGTAGTTCAGTAGTACACTCATGAAGACCAGAATCCAAACAAGATCAAGCTCAGAGTATTTTAAAAGATTGATTATGAAATCCCAAGGCAATATAAAGTCCAAAGTATTGTGAAATCCGTCCCAGTCAACTGCGGAGTTTCAAAAACTTTGGAGGGAGTTTTGTAGGCTGTCTAAAAATTACTGAAGATTAAACCTCAGACGTAGGCCTCATGCCAAACGCGAGAGTCACATTTTAACCCAAACGCGGACCTGGCGTCCTTTGTCAAACGCGGAGTTTGCATTTCCAAAACTCAAATGGGGACCTCGTTCCCAACATGACGGTCATGTTTTAACTCAAACGCGGATGTTATACCATAACAAACACGACACAAGGATCGCGTTCTGTACCAAACATGATGGTCGTGCTTCTCTTCAAAACACGAACCTCAGGGTAGCATTTCAACATCAAAAGGCAAGGTTCGCGTCCAGCGGTGAGATTCGCGTTTAACGAGACCCACATTTTTGATGTAACAAATAGCAGTTGCTGGGTCAATCAATGCCCACTTTCTCTCCATATAATGGGGCATAAATCCCCACTATGGAATGATATAAGGAGGCAATTATCCCCTTGAAAACTACTATAAATAACTATGAAAGCTTGGGGATAAGATGGGCGGAACCCAAGAAGTCAAAGGTTATAGGAGAAGAATCACCAAAAAGGTACACTTGATGCTTAATGCTTGAAGTTGGAGGACCACAGAAGACTAAAGTTTGAGCACAAGGCTGCTGAACACACATTGTGTTGGAAGAGAAAATTCTACAAACTTGATGAGTATAAGTTGAGTTTCTAATCTTTTTAAAATTTTAGCCATTGGTTAGGGTTTCATACTTGACTAGTGTGGTTTAAACGTGAGCAAGAAGAAGATCCAGAGATAAGCTACCGGTTTGGTTCATCAACAAAGAACAAGATTCACTATCTATCACTACATCAGGAGCCTAGCACTAAACATAAGGGAGATCCATTCAACCCTCCTTTCTTTTTGTAATCAGATTATTGATCCGCTTTAATTTTCTTTACAATCAAACAAAGATTTTATACTCATTCAATTTTTCGGGAAACACTCATGTTAAACAAGTTGAATTGTATTATGAGGATAGAGGTGATGATGATGATGAATCTTTACTTCTTGATAAATAATTTGAGGATGAATTTCCTACATTTTATGAAAAGACAAGTATTGAGAAGCAGAAGATTTCATCCAATCATATGGAAATAATGGAGCACATTAAGCAAACTTATGAGGATGTATGCATGGATGATTAGCCGTTATTTCTTGATGAATTTTTTAAGGATGACTGCGATCATAGTGGGGAGGAAACACGCATTAAGAATCTTAAGTCTAGAGTTCTCTTTGAGAATGGGAAACTCGATTTGAGTATCTTCACGTTTGATGAGCCAATCAATGATCAAGCTTTTGATAATACCTTTCAAGAACCTCGAATTAACCAAAGTTTTGAAAACCTTTTTGATGATGAACTTATTTGTTTGGATGAATCAAATAAGGATGTCTTGGTCAGTTACACACCTCCAAAATTATCGATCTAAATTTTGAGGTGGTGTTAAAGGATAAGCTCAAATTTCTAAGCATTTTTAGCAGTGGATGCTCCAATTAAGATGAATGACGATATAAATTTATGAGAAGTGAGAGTGGGAAGAAAAGTAGGATGGGACTGAGGAAGGTGAAAAACAAATTAGAGAGGATGAACACAAAACTAACAAAATAATTGACCTCTCCAATTTGTCCACTGAGGAGAACCCGTTGGAATGATGGTAAGCGAGCTCGAGAAAATAGACTTGAAGGATCTAGGTTCGTGGAAGATGGTGAGTTGTACATATGTGTATATCGATTTTATTTCTCTTTTAGTTTGTGAGTTTTTTTAATTTTTTTAGTTAGTCGAGTCAGTTTCAGTGAGTCTGTTATTTATTTCTTTCTCTAACCTATGTACTTAGTTATTATAAGTGATACAGGATAAGCGAGGATACATCCAACACACAGAGAGTATTTTTATTGCTTCGGCAGCTAGGTTCTCTAGTGCACTATGAGTTATCTATGATTCTAACATACTGTTATAATTTCATCATTATTCTTATATGCGTGGATTGTTTGATTGTTATGATCATGTGGATTGTTTGTAAGTGTGATACTTACTATTTGTCTCTGTATTCATTTGCGTGCATGAAGACATGGCACAATTTAGGCGTTGGGGGAGATTCACTTGTTTTCATTTCTTTCTTGGTCTTAATTATTTTTAGGAGTCTTTAACTAGTTTGTCAAGATTAAGAATCCAACAAAGTTTGGAATTTTGATAGTAAGATCTATTTGAAAGAATCTATAATTTTTACTTAGAGATAAAAAAATTGAAAAATAAATACTATCTAGAATTTGTTACCATGATTATGTATCTTATATACAGGTACACATAAGTTTTATGCTTGGGAGGATGGTGATAACTTAGCATGTTTTGATTATATAGTATAAAAAAAGAGAAAAAATTATATTATATATGAAAAAAAAACAAATCTAATTATTGACTAGTTAGGTGCTTTGGCCTAAGAACAAATCTAATTATTGATTAGCTAGGTGCTTTGGCCTAAACAAGCTTTGGTATTTATAGGAAAGGTAATTGGATAAGTTTGAATAACAGAAAGTTTATATAAATATAAATATGTATTAGCATAACTAATGATCAATTAGTTAGGTATTAGGGCCTCAAAAAGTCTTGATATTTACACAAAAGAAAATTAGATGAGTTATACATACTAAAAAAAAGGAAGTATTTAAAGGGCAACGAAGTGGTAATACTTAGAACTTCTAAATTTTTTTATGTATATATATTTGAAAAAATGAAATTTGAATCAAATATTCGCAAGCTAAGACTACTTTCACTTACACAAAGATGCATAAGATTGGAAGACTAAGGAAGGATTAGTGTGAAAATATTGAATTTAAATCTCTAAGAAAAGATGATTAAATTTCTTGATTTTATGATTGAACTTGATTATACTTAAACTTGTTGGAAACTTATGAATTTAATTGCTAGTAACTACTTGTTGTGAAATAGAAAAAAAATCTCTTCTCTTTTTTATATATTTTCTTTATTTTTCTGTTAGCCTTATTTTTTGTTATCCTTTTTAATTTAGTCTGTTCTTATCTATTTTTTCACTAGATTTTTTGTGTGTAATTCACTGAAAACTCTCGCGAGACAAAACTCATCCTCTAGGGTAATGTAGAGGTTTAACAGCTTGTTGCACATGCTAAGTGCAATCGTGATTCCTACAAAAGTGAGTTAAGTTAGATTAGTTTAGTTTTTTTTATTTTGCTCGAGTATGAGTAAAAGATAGGTGTGGTGGTGTGATTACATACAATTTTGCATATTTATTGTCACATTTTCATATTTATCTGTTATTAAATTCTGCTATTTAACCTTCTTTTTTATTATAAGTATGCAGATATTAGTTAGGTAGGAGAAGAAAAATAAAACCCCAATAAGTCTAAAGAACACAATTAAATTTGGATTTTAAAATAATCCTAATTAAATTTAGAATTTCAAATCAAATTAGATTCGGATTCAGATTGGATGCTTCGTAGTATTTTAATCATAACTTTCTCCAAAAAAATTCAAATTTGATGATTCAATAATATCTAGAAAGAGAACTTTAAGAGCTACAATTCATATACTGATCACTATTTCCAATTCAGCCCTTTATTAAGTCATATTCAGTGATAAACATGCCAGATAGCTGCAAACAATTTCAGAATTGAATACCTAAATGAAATTAGAGTTGAATTAAAAGTCTTAAAATTTATTTTATTGTAATTGACTCTGAAACCTATTTAAAGAGTTAAAATCTCTCATAATTGATCATCTCCTGTAATAACCCTAATTAGTAATACTATATTTTTATTTTGATTTACTGATTAATTTATTGTTAATTATTAACTTGATTATGACTTATTGCTTATTAAATAAATAAATTATTTTGGAATAATAAGTGGTAATTTGGCTTTATATTTACCATTATTTTTCATTAACATTTCTTTTACTAATTATTACTATTTTTATTTCTATTAGTTGTTAATGTTAGTAGTAGTTATTTTCATTATTATTATTCTTTTGTTATGATTATTATTTATTATTATTACTATAGTGTTATTATTATTGAGATTGTTGATGTTTATTAATTATTATTGGTGTTATAATTATTTTATTTATTTATTTATTTTAAATTAGTATAAGTATTAGTCGTAGTAGTAATTGTTAATTATTGTTTCTATTATTATTGTTATTATTATTTTATTATTAATTAATACTAGTATTATTAGTGATGTTGTTAATTATCATTATTACTATTGCTATAGTTATTCTAATTATTATTAGTATTATTAATTATTGTTATTAGTGTTTATTAATGTTACTATTCATTATTATGATTATTTTGTAAAGTTATTAATATTTTTATTATTAATATTATGGTTAACTATTGATCTTGTAAATATTAGGATTATTATTATTTGTATTGATGTTCATTGTATTCTTTTATTCCTAGACCCATGTCCCTACCCGTTGACCCATTCTCTCTACCCATTACCCTATATAGCCATAATCCATCAACCCATTAGCATACCCAATACCCATACCCAATTAGACCCAATACCCATATCATTCTCTATATAATCCTAAGACTAATCCTTACCCTAATCAAAAAGCTAATCCATCCCCATATCCTTCTACATGCTGCAGCCGCCAATACCCACACCATGGCCTGGATCCCATGGCCTGTACACCACAGTCGCCCTCCGCCTCGATCTGCAGTGCCCTCTCCATGTTCTCCTTCTCCTCTGGCCGAGTCCCAAGCAGCTGTAAGATCTAATCCATGGCTCTTTCTTCTCCCCTTGATTGGGCACTCATCCATGGCGCACCCGCACCCTCCGGCGAGAGTCCCTGACATCCCCTCCACTGGATCCTCCCCGTAGCCCAGATCCCCTTCCTCTTCTCGCGCATCTTCTCCGGTGCGCGCGATAGCACAGCCCATGCTCCCTCCTCAGCCCCCTAGAAGGCAACGTACACCACAGCCACGGCAGCGCACCTCTCCCACAACCTTCAAGGCCGAGCTTCAACACTCCCAACACCCCTTTCACATGGCTGCACAACCAAGGTCGCCCCATGATTGGCAAAAAGCAAGCACGAGAATAAGTAAAAAGAGTGTGGGTCGAAGTTTCTGCTTTTACGATTCTTCCGTAATAGCGAAGTGGCTATGCGGGTCGTATCCACAAGGAGGGAGAGCGATGGAAGCTTCATGCGGTTTTTATGGTCAAGAAAAGAGAAGGATCCTTGTTTCAAGCAAAGAATTGAAAATGAAAACAAGTTTGTTGCAAGAATAGTTTTGAATTGGTTTGCTTGTTGTAAAAGTGGATTTTTCTTAGTGGTAAAGGCACATGGCTAACTTTCTTCTAATTGCTCCCACTAATCTCTAACGTTTGAAAGATATAGCCTCACGATGGATCATAGGCAAGCATAACCCTTATGCATTGGAACTATTCACGTGGAAATCGAGTGAAAGTTCTTCCTAAAACTTAGCTTTACACGATAAAAACTCAAACATTCCCTTATCAAGATCCAATAAAAGGCGAGAATAAGGGAAGACACGAGTGCACTAATGGTATCGGCAAAGTTTAAAGAAAAAGTCTCTAACTTACAACAACAAGTAAAATACGCAACCCATAGATCATCAAAAAACCATTAAGCATGAAGTATAAGAAAGTAAATACTTGTAGGTAAGTTAGAGTTAGAACCCTCGTCTTAAGATGTCATAGCTCTCATTTGCACAAGGCTTGTTTGATACTATTGACTCATTTGGGTTATCAATCAAGTGTTAGAAATTAGTGGGTTAGTAGTTAGTTAGCCATGCTATGGAAGAGTTAGTTAGACATGGTAGTAAAAGAAGCAACAAAAGAAAGGAGGGAAAGGGGAAGGGAGTTACACTACAAGAAAGTAAAAGAAAAGAAGTGAAGAGGAAAACAAGTTACACTACAACAAAGAAGTAAAAGAAATTAGAAAACACAAGCAGATGGAAAGGAGAAAGAGAAGTAGTTACTTGTATTAGCTTGTCACCTTCAAATACAACTCTTACACACTCTCTCTCTCTTTCACTCTAATGGATAAACTAGAACTAGAAGAAGAAAGAAACTAAAACAACTACAATCCTAAAAATAAGATTACAACAACTTGCTCTAATTCTGGATATCTCCCAACTGAAGACCCCTGGGGGGGTATTTATAGCCATCAGGGGAAAGGGGGGACCAGGGGGCAACCCCTGGCTAAAGCCCGGGCGCGCGCGCCAGTTTGGCCGCGTTTTCGCGACCATGTCAGGGCCGCGCGCGCCATTGTTTGGGCAGCGTGCTGTCCTGATTGTCTCCTGTCCATTTGATCTCTTAGATTCGTGATTTGACGTCCTGGGCTAACAAAATCTCTTCCCTAAGGTCAAGGGCTATTTGGTAGGCCTTTAATCATCCCTTAATTGGTGATTTAGGGTCTTCTTCTTCATATGCATACCATAGACCTAGGATCAAGCAAGCAAAACTTTATTAGCAGAATTTTATATTAAATAAATATGAGAATGTGATGAAAATTATGCAAAATTAGAGACTATTCACACCCCCACACTTATTTTTTTGCTCGTCCCGAGCAAAACAAAAATAAAGAAATTATTACACCATTTTCGCAGGTGACGCGATTGCACTGATCATGTGCAACAAGCCTTTAAACCTCTTGGTTTCCCCTAGAGGAGGAGTGTTATCTCCTAAGGGTTTTCAGCAGATTGCACCCACAAAATCCAGTAAGTAAAGAAAAGTAGTTAGTTATTAGCAAAAATTCTGTCATGAAAAAGAACTTTCAATCATCTAAGTAAAAATGACCGAATGATATAAGAATTAGGTTTAACCCTCATAAGTCCTCCTATACTTTAGCCTTCATAAAAGAAGAAACTATGGTTTTTCTTTAAATTTAGACAGGATCTTGTACTTCTAACTCATTCTGTTATTTTGCTTTAGATAGATATGCATAATGTGTAAGTGTGATGTGCTTGGGATTTTTCAACTCAACTTTGAATATAATTTAATTTTATTAATATTTATTATTCTTAGTTCCATTAGGCTTTCTACTTCACTTATGTAACACATGTCAAACCGATGACTCCCAAACCAGATGGTCTTAGGGCACCAGGTGGAAAAACACTCCTCGGGTCAAATATGTAAGTGGAGTAGGCCACGAAATCAAGATTTATTTATACATTATTATAGATTTTTTTTTGGCATGAGTAATCATGCTTCTTGAGGCACAATTATCCACTTTTTTTTTCAGAGTTGTGTCTCTAAATCCAAGCATGTGAGTGTGGTTTATGCATATTTTATTAAGGCTAAATAAAAAGTATGAGTTATTTTCTTTATCCTTCCCAATTCTTAGTCAAACCAATCTTTCTTATTTATTTAGGCAAAAATAAAGATTCATTAATAAGGTTCCCTTAATTCCTACAATCTTTTGGTATTTTTTATAAAGAGCATGAAATTTCTTTTCAATCTAGAGATTTTTTTATTTTTTTTGGAAAGAAGAAAAGAAAAAAGGAAAAAGAAAACTTGTTAGCACCCACCCACCTATCTAATGCATTGTCCTCAATGAATATATATGTAAATGCAAATGCAATAAATAGGGTGAAGAAATGATGTCACCGTCCTCGTTGACTCGGGCCGGCCAAGGGCGAAGAGGCGAAAGAAAGGTCAAAAAAAATGTAGAAGGGGTAAGCATATAAACAAATAAACCCTTTTTTTTTTGGTTAGGTGTATGACGGGGCAAAAAGAGTCAGCACACTATCATCCGGAGTCATAGGCTCAGTGGTCAAGAAGGGCTTCAGTCTTTGCCCATTCACTTTGAATTCCGCGTTGTTCTTAGGATCTACAATAATCACAGCACTATGTGGAAAAATGTTGCGCACGATGAACGGTCCAGACCAACGAGTCTTCAGCTTTCCCGCAAAAATATGAAGTTTTGAGTTGTACAGCAGAACCTTGTCTCTCGGGGCAAAGTTTTTTCGGGTTATGATCTGGTCATGAAAAAGTTTAGTCCTGCTTTTGGTGATCCGAGCATTCTCATAGGCTTCATTCCGTATCTCCTCTAATTATGATATCTGCAGTCTCCTTAGCTCACCGGCCTTGGTTAGATCAAAATTGAGTTGCTTAATGACCATAGGGCACGGTGTTCTAATTCGACTAGCAGATGACAGGCTTTTCCAAATACGATTCTATACGGAGACATCCCTAGAACTGTCTTAAAAGCAGTGCGGTAAGCCCACAATGCATCATTGAGTTTGACCGACCAATCCTTTCGGTTTTGTCTGACAGTCTTTTCAGAATGAGCTTGATTGTCGATTGGTGACTTCGATCTGTCCATTTGTCTGGGGATGATACGGAGTAGACAACTTGTGATTGATGGAATATTTTCGCATCAGAGCTTCAAAAAATCTATTGCAGAAATGTGATCCATTATCACTAAGTATCGCTCTAGGGGTGCCAAATCGGGAGAAGATGTTCTCTTTGAGAAATTTGACAACCACTTTGTTATCATTGGTCTTAGTTTGCACAACTTCAACCCATTTAGAGACATAATCTACAGCAACCAAAATGAACTGGTTGTTGAAGAAATTAGGGAATGGCCCCATGAAGTCGATACCCCAAACATCAAAAATTTCAACTTCTAGGATCGGGTTCAGGGGCATCATGTCTCTTCTTGAAATTTTCTCAATTTTCTGACAATTTTCGCATGACTTGCAAAAATGGTATGAGTCTTTGAACAAAGTGGGCCAGTAAAACCCACTCTGAAGAACCTTCTCTGCAGTCTTGAGGGGACCAAAGTGTCCTCCACATGCAAGGTCATGGCAAAAGCTGAGCACACTCCTCTGTTCCTCCTCTGGTATGCATTGTCTAATGATTTGGTCGGGACAATACCTAAAAAGATACGGTTCTTCCCAGAAGAAGTACCGTACTTGGACAAAGAAGCGGTATTGGTCTTGCCTTGTCCAATCAGTGGGTAATTGTCCAGTGGCCAGGTAATTAACAATGTCCGCATACTAGGGTTCCTTGAGAATGGCCAGAATGTGCTCGTCTGAAAAATCCTCGTTGATCGGAGCTTGTATGATTGGTGCGTTCGGAATTCGTGAGAGATGATCAGCGACCACATTTTCTATACCTGATTTATCCTAAATTTTCAAGTCAAATTCTTGAAGCAAAAGGATCCACTAAATCAATCGGGCTTTTGCTTCCTTCTTGGTCATGAGGTATTTCAGAGCCGAGTGATTCGTAAAAATCACCGTCTTCGAACCTAACAAGTAGGGCCAGAACTTCTCTAACGCAAAGACAACGGCCAAGAATTCCTTCTCAGTGGTTGTATAGTTCTGTTTGGTGTCATTCAAGGTCCTACTCGAGTAATAAATCACATGCTGCCTATTGTCGATGCGCTGTCCTAGAACAACGCCAATAGCAAAATCAGAGGCATCGCACATGATTTCGAACGGTTGGGCCCAGTTAGGAGCAGAAATAATAGGCGCAGAAATAAGTTCTTGCTTAAACTTCCCCCATGACTTGAAACATTCATCGTTAAAATGAAAGGGCACGTCCTTAGCGAGCAGGTTGGTTAAGGGCCTAGCGATTTTGCTAAAATCCTTAATGAACCGTCGGTAGAACCCAGCATGCCCTAGAAAGGATCTAATATCCTTAACGCTTTTGGGTGGTGGAAGCTTAGCAATCACTTCTATTTTAGCCTTGTCTACTTCAATGCCTCTCCTAGAAATATCATGGCCTGAGACAACCCCCTGTCTCACCATGAAGTGACATTTCTCCCAATTTAGAGTTAGGTTCTTCTCCTTGCATCTTTACGGTACTAACTCTAGGTGATGAAGACACTGATCAAATGAATCTCCATAGATGGAGAAGTCATCCATGAAAATCTCAAGAAAACGTTCGACCATGTCGGAGAAAAGACTAAGCATGCACCGTTGGAATGTTGCGGGAGCATTGCACAATCCAAAGGGCATGCGTCGGTAAGCGAAGGTTCCAAACGGGCAGGTGAATGTAGCCTTTTCCTGGTCTTCTGCAGCAATGGCGATTTGATTGTATCCCGAGTACCCATCTAAGAAGTAGTAGTACTCATGTCCAGCCAATCGTTCCAGCATTTGGTCGATGAAGGGTAGCGGGAAGTGGTCTTTACGGGTAGCTGCATTCAACTTCCTGTAGTCGATACAAACACGAACCTTGATAGGCAGTCTTATTTGTACTAACTCTTTTTCCTCATTTTCAATTACCGTAAAGCCAGCTTTCTTTGGGACCACATGAACAGGGCTAACCCATTGGCTATCAAAAATGGAATAAATGATCCCATTATCTAATAGTTTCAAATTTTCCATTTTAACTGCCTCTTGCATGAGTGGGTTAAGCCTGCGTTGTGGGTCCCTCCTGAGAGTTGCTTCATCGACTAAATGGATTCTATGTTGCACTATGGCTGGACTTATCCCTTTGATATCCTTCATCGTCCATCCAATGTCTTCCCTATGTCTTTTCAGAATAGACATTAAGCTGTCCTCTTGTTGCTCAGTCAGGTGGGATGTTATGATGACTGGCAAGGTCTTCTTTCCGCCCAGGTAGGCGTACTTGAGGTGTTCAGGTAAGTCTTTTAGCTCTAAGGAAGGTGCTGCTTCATTGGAGGCAATCTCCGGGCTTTCAATCCTATGATGAGGTACGCTTGGGCTTGATGCCTAATCCACTGCTGAATCTACGATCTGGTCTAGATTAAAATCCTCAGCCTCTAGATCAAACTCTGCCGCCGTTTCTATCTCCATACTTTCCTCATGCTCACTGGTCAGATTTTCAATGGAATTGACCTCAAAAGTCTGATCATTGACATCTCTAGGTTGTCTTCCAAGATTGAAGACATTGACTTCCTTCGTCATGTCTCTAAAGGTCAATCACATGGACCTATTCCTACAGTTGATTATGGCATTGGCTGTAGCAAGGAATGGGTGCCTTAAGATGACTGGAGTTTGAGACCTTAGATTGGACACAGGTTGGTCTCAAGCACAATGAAGTCAACGGGGTAGATGAAATCCCCGACCCGGATAAGGACGTCTGTGATTTCCCCCTTCGCGATCTTCACAGATCGGTCAGCTAGCTGAATGGTGACTCGAGTTGGGCTTAGCTCGCTTAACCCAAGTTGTTGGTATACTGAGAGAGGTAGCAAGTTGATACTTGCTCCCAGGTCAAGAAGTGCTCTACTGATTTCGGTCCTATGGTGCAGGAAATGGTGGGACATCCGGGATCCTTGTATTTTACCGGAATGGGACCAGACAGAATTTCGCTTATATTGTTGCCAAGAACACTTTCTTGGGCACATTTCTCTTTATCTTCTTAGTACACATAACCTTAAGAAATTTTGCATAAGCTGGGACTTGATAGCGTTAAGAAGTGGCACATTCAATTTGACCTGGTTGAACATCTCTAGCATTTTCTCCATGTGCATATTCTTATTGTTGTTCCTAAGCATATTAGGAAAGGGTGCTACAGGCTTATGAACTTGTTCAGCAGCTTTGTCCTCATTAGATGTTTGAGGAGTAGTTTGGGAGGAACTAGCAGAGGTGGAGGCTGGAGTAGGATTAGGATGGACTGGACTTTTCTATTTGTAGACCTGCTTGTCTACCTTCTTTTCATATTGAAGTGTGTGAACAGCATTGCACTGGTTGATCGATGGATCCTGAATTTCATATGCTTGATTAGAAGTTTTGGGTTAACTAGCGGCTGACTAGGTAAAGTACGCTTGCGTCTTTCACTTAGGGAGCTAGCTAATTGGCTCATCTGCATTTCCAATCTCGATATAGCCTGTGAATGGTTGTTCAGTGTTTGTCCCTAGTTTTGCATAAAAGCGGCTTGGGACTTCATGAAAGCTTCAATGCTCTCCTCTAATTTGCTGAATTTCTTTTCCATTTGTGACTTTGAGAGGACGAAGATGGAGCTTGACTGAGAAAATTTGGTGGAGGACTGGGATGGTGAAAATTGTTAGAAAAATTAGGCCTAGGGGGATTGTTCTGGGCCCAGGAGAAATTAGGGTGATTTCTCAAACCTGGATTCTCTGTTTGTGAGTAGGGATTGTGAGGCAGCCATGAGTAGGTCGCGTTCAGGTGTTCCGGTGGCACTTGTTGGGTATGGAAAATAGGGTACTCTTCAAAGACATGGTTTGGTGCCTGACAGTATGAACAACCCGGATTGTGAATTGGTGGTGGGTTGATTTGGTTGACATTGGCTGGCTCTTTTATCTCTAGAGCCTCTATGCTCCTCATTAGTGTTGCAATCTTAGCCTCGGCACTATGGATGATTCTAGAGATAGGAGCCCTCCTCTTGAAGCTATATATTGTGAATTCTTAGGTTTCTCCGAGGCTGGCTCCCATTGTAGGGTTTTCTCAGCTAAATCCTCAAATAAATCTCAACCTTTATTCTCATCCTTCTGCAAGAACCCTCCCTGACACATGGTTTCTAAAAGGGTTTTTGTTTGATAATCTAAGCCATCATATAGAATCTGGCACTGACGCCATTTCTCCACACCATGATGAGGGCACTGAGCTAGGAATCTTTGAATCGCTCAAAGTATTTCCAAAATGGTTCGCTCGGTTCTTTCCTAAACTGCATGACATTCTTCCTAATAAGGATAGTTTTGTAAATTGGGTAGAATTTCTTCAAGAAGGTCTTGACGAAATCATCCCACATCGTGACAGAATCTACTGCCAAACTGTACAACCATTTCTTCGTTAGGTCCTTTAGGGAAAAAGGGATGAAACGTAACCTAACGGCATCATCTCCTAGCTGGGGTATACGCATCATGAGGCACACTTCTTCAAATTCCCTAACAAAAAAGTCTGTGTCCTCCGATTATAAACCATGAAACTTTGGGAGAGTGTTGATGAATTGAGGTTTTAACTCGAAGTTATTTTCGTTTGCTTCAGGAAGCTTTATGCAAGATGGAAGTGAGGTTCTGATCGGGTAAAATCTATCCTGAAGTGACGCCATCACCGATTCTGGATGCAAGGGTAGAGAAGTGTTTCTTGTTAATCTGGAAGGTGACGGATCTCTCACCCACTCTTGCATGCAGCACACCACAAATAATATAAAAACAAACAAACAATCAAAAAGAATAAAAAACAAACAAAAGAGAGAAAAACAACCACCAAGCCTTAGTCTAAGGTACCTGTTCCTAGACGACTCCTAACTGGTTGATTCTCCGGGGAAGATTGTTACAGGAACTCGACTACAAGCTAATCGGCCAGGAAAGGACAAAGCTCGGGGGGAGGTATCCTGGCGTGAGACACGGGCCTAATTACGCCAAACCACGGAGCTTTCGAGGCTTTACCTCTCAATCCACTTTCCTTAGACACTGATTTTATAGGAGTATAGTTCTTGCAATTTCCAACCTCGGTTAATCTCTTAGTGAGTCCGAGATGTCCCTAGGGCCAACATCTATTGATTTTTAGTTAAGGCTTGAGAAAGTGTGAGTACACTTGGAGATGAAGGGTGATGAAATCCCCACCTTATCTTGTTTATTTGGGTTTTTCCCTTAAAGTCAATTGTGCAAGTGTACAGTTTATTCACAACAAGGTAACACTCAAAGCAAAAAATCACTCCAAAATGTTGGTCCTACTCTATATGAATGCACACATACCTTTTCTCCAGCACTCTTCAACAGAAATTGAAATGAATTGAAATAGACACGTGCCCTAAATGCAAAAGTCTAATCCAAATTTCAATTAAGCAATAAGTGGATTTATTTTAAATTTGTTACACATGTATAAGGTAAAGCATTCAAGGGAACTAAAAAATTTAGAAAGCAATTTTTTTTTGCGGCTTTCGGCAACCCTGCAAACAAGTTTGTTAGTACTTCAATCGGAAAAACTCGCTTTTACACGATTTTTTCGAGGGCAAATGAATTCTCGCACAATGTCCTTGGCCACCTCTTTCGCTTTCCTTGATAGTAAGCTCCTTGGTACTTCTTCTACACACAAGAACAAAGAAAAATCTTAAGTATTGAACAATAAAGCCGTTCCCTCCCGGCAACGGCGCCAAAATTTTATCGGCAAAAAGCAAGCACGAGAATAAGTAAAAAGAGTGTGGGTCGAAGTTACTGCTTTTGCGATTCTTCCATAGTAGCGAAGTGGCTATACGGGTCGTATCCACAAGGAGGGAGAGCGATGGAAGCTTGATGCGGCTTTTATGTTCAAGAAAAGAGAAGGATTCTTGTTTCAAGTAAAGAATTGAAAATGAAAACAAGTTTGTTGCAAGAATAGTTTTGAATTGGATTGCTTGTTGTAAAAGTGAATTTTTCTTAGTGGTAAAGGCGCATGGCTAACTTTCTACTAATTGCTCCCACTAATCTCTAACCTTTGAAAGATATAGCCTCACGATGGATCATAGGCAAGCATAACCCTTATGCATTGGAACTATTCACGTGGAAATCGAGTGAAAGTTCTTCCTAAAACTTAGCTTTACACGGTAAAAACTCAAACATTCCCTTATCAAGATCCAATAAAAGGCGAGAATAAGGGAAGACGCGAGTGCACTAATAGTATCGGCAAAGTTAAAAGGAAATGTCTCTAACTTACAACAACAAGTAAAATACACAACCCATAGATCATCAAAAAACCATTAAGCATGAAATATAAGAAAGTAAATACTTGTAGGTAAGTTAACGTTAGAACCCTCGTCTTAAGATATCATAGCTCTCATTTGCACAAGGCTTGTCTGACACTATTGACTCATTTGGGTTATCAATCAAGTGTTAGAAATTAGTGGGTTAGTAGTTAGTTAGCCATGCTATGAAAGAGTTAGTTAGATATGGTAGTAAAAGAAGCAACAAAAGAAAAGGGGGAAAGGGGAAAGGAGTTACACTACAAGAAAGTAAAAGAAAAGAAGTGAAGAGGAAAACAAGTTACACTACAATAAGGAAGTAAAAGAAATTGGAAAACACAAGTAGATGGAAAGGAGAAAGAAAGTAGTTACTTGTATTAGCTTGTCAACTTCAAATACAACTCTTACACACTCTCTCCCTTTCACTCTAATGGCTAAACTAGAACTAGAAGAAGAAAGAAACTAAAACAACTACAATCCTAAAAATAAGATTACAACAACTTGCTTTAACTCTAGATATCTCCCAACTGAAGACCCCTGGGGGGTATTTATAGCCACCAGGGGAAAGGGGGGCCAGGGGCAACCCCTGGCCAAAACCCGGTGCGCGCGAGCCAGTTTGGCCGCGGAAATACAGCCATGTCAGGGCCGCGCGCGCTAGTGTTTGGGCAGCGTGCTGTCCTGACTGTCTCCTGTCCATTTGATCTCCTAGATTTGTGATTTGACGCCCTGGGCTGACAGAATCTCTTCCCTAAAGTCAAGGGCTATTTGGTAGGCCTTTAATCATCCCTTAATTAGTGATTTAGGGTCTTCTTCTTCATATGCACACCATGAACCTAGGATCAAACAAGCAAAGCTTTATTAGCAGAATTTTACATCAAATAAATATGAGAATGTGATGAAAATTATGCAAAATTAGAGGCTAATCACCCCACCTCTACACCAGGCCACCAATAGTAGCCTACTGCAGCCACTTAGCCAAGCTCAGCAGCCCAAGCCCCTTCCTTGGCCTGGCGCACTTCTCCACCATCAAGCTGATGGCATCCCGGAGCCACCCCCCGTGCACATTGTCGTGAGCCATCCATGGCAACAACCCATAGCACCAAGGTAACATACCCCAGATCCACTTCCTCCTCCTACACATCTACACCGCCCAGGCCAGCCATGCCCAACAGCTTCCCCCATGGAACCGTAGCAGCGCCCCTCTACAGCAGGTCACACACAGCACACGACCAAGCCCGAGATCCTCTTGGATCTCCCAGCACACGCTTCAGTCCGCACTCCCCATGGCCGGGCACCAAGGCATGCCAAGCCTGAACACATCCACCACAAGTCCGAACCCCACTTCCGTCTCTCCGTGGGTCACCGTTGATCGCCGTCAGCGAGCGCGAATGCATCCGCGTCCTTCACGGCGAGATCCTCTATCCATCGACATCCTCCGCGGCCTCCGCCCCTTCTGCCAGAGCCTCTGTCGGTGCGCCGCGAGTCTTGTCTCCATTTTCTGAGTCTCCCTCTTTTCCTCTCTCTTTTATGATATATATAGGTGGGTTTAGATTATTGGTGTGTTTGTGTACATATGGCATGAATTATTATATGATGGTATATATGTAAATATGTATACTTGGACATGAAAAATGTTAGTATGTGCAACTGTGTGCGTGAGTGTCTGTGCTGTGATTTGGAGGGTGTGTATTTTAAATGTGCATATATATATAATATGTATGTAAGTGTAGGTATGTATGCATATAGTATATATGTGTGTGTATACTTGTATACGTATATATGTGGGTGTACGTGTATGCGTCTGTGTGTATGTTATGGAGTATAGATGTGTACGAGGCTATGTTTGTGTGAGTTTATGTGTTTGGTTGCATGTTGCAGCGTTTGGGATTCGTTCGGTGAGATCCGGACCCGTTGCAGGAGATCCGGACCCAATACGGATTAATGCCCGTTGTGTACCCGATACATAGACGATTCAAAGATTGATTCATGGAATGATCCGTAAATCAGTACCGGTTCGTGTAGTGAAGACCAGACGGTGATTCGGTTCTTAAACCGCGTCATTTTATGTGAGTGTTTGTTCTTGTGTATTTCTTTATTTACCATTATCGGTATGCGTTTACAGGTTACTCTTACCATTTCATGTGACTTTCTATTATATTTTATCAATTTGATTGCTTATATCACTTCATGAGACATCAATGATTGTTCACTTTATTTATGAAGTTGATATGAACTTGTAACAGCGTTATTTCATATGTTAGTAGTTTGTCATTGTTGGTTTATGCCTAGTAGCGATATAGCTTAGATAGTGACTCATTTCAATCAACTAGTTAGTTGTCCTAGTTCATATTTGAGGACAGATAACATATTTCATGTAGAATGCTTCTCAGGGTTGTTATTCTTTTATTTGGTAATCACTTAGGTGATGATTCATTTGAGTATTAATGACAAACTTGTTATGATGTTACTTTACAAAGAGATTGGATTCCTTGATGCTTGAATCAGTATATAGATTTATAGTTGTGCGTATTCGGGATTTATTTAGTTGATATTTTGTTGACATTGAGTATCAAAAGTAAATATTCTGGACCATATGTTGTTTGAGGATGATTCCGTTACTTCGTTATGATTTTGGTATCCATTGTTGATCTCGAGGATATACCATGTGCTTCATATTTAGCTATTGATTACTTCAGTTATTCAGTTAACAGAGATTGAATTATTGTGATAGTAATCAAGTCGATATCAGTGATCATGTATTTTAGAGTTATCAGATAGTAGTTATCAGTTTATCAGTTATAGGTGAGACTAATTGTGGTGATCATATGATGTGTTCAGAGTTTATAGGAGTTGTCAGAGATCAGTATCAGTTATCAGTTATTAGTGTTCATTTGTGTTAGTGACTATATCTCTAGTATTCAGATGTCAGATATTAGTTGTCAGCTACTCAGTTGTCAGATTATCAGCTAGTATTGACATCAGTAGTTATTGGAGATATCAGTTACTATTACATATTAAATCACATTAATTGCTTATTAATAAAAAAACACCATAACTCGGGGGACAGGGGTAATTGCCTGATGATGCATGTCGTATATTTTGGAAGGACTTATCATAGTACCGAGTTGTGGGTTCCAACCATGAGGAACCAAGGTAATACTGGCTTCCTAGTTATTCAGTACCGGTTCGTGTAGTGAAGACCAGACGGTGATTCGGTTCTTAAACCGTGTCATTTCATGTGAGTGTTTGTTCTCGTGTATTTCTTTATTTAATGTTGTCGATATGCGTTTACATGTTACTCTTACATTTCATGTGACTTTCTATTATATTTTATCAATTTGATTACTTATATTACTTCATGAGATATCAATAATTGTTCACTTTATTTACGAAGTCAAAATGAGCTTGTATCAGCGTTATTTCATGTGTTAGTAGTTTGTCGTTATTGGTTTAAACCTAGTAGTGATATACCTTAGATAGTGACTCGTTTCGATCCACTGGTTAGTTGGCCCAATTTATATTTGAGAACAGATGATATATTTCATGTAGAGTATTTCTCAGACTTGTTATTCTTTCATTTGATAATAACTTGGGTGATGATTCATTTGGGTATTGATGACAGACTTGTTATGATGTTACTTTACTAAGAGATTCGATTTCTTGATGCTTGCATCAGTATAGTGATTTACAGTTGTGAGTATTTAGGATTTATTTAGATGATATTTTACTGATGTTGAGTATCAAAAGTAGATATTCTAAACCATATGTTGTTTGAGGATGGTTCCCTTCCTTCGTTATGATTTTGGTATCCGTTGACTTGTTGATCTTGAAGATATACCATTTGCTTCATGTTTAATTATTGATTACTTCAGTTGTTCAGTTAATAGAGATTGAGTTATTTTAATAGTGATCTAGTCGATATCGGTGATCCTTATTTCAGAGTTATCAGATAACAACTATCAGTTTATCAGTTATAGGTGAGAATAATTGTTGTGATCATATGATGTGTTCAGAGTTTATAGAAGTTGTCAGAGATCAGTATCAGCTATTCATTTGTGTTAGTGACTATATCTCCAGTATTCAAATGTCAGATATTAGTTGTCAGCTACTCAGTTGTCAGATATCAGTTGCCAGTTGTCAGATTATCGCTAATATTGACATCAGTAGTTATTGGAGATATCAGTTACTATTACATATTAAATCACATTAATTTCTTATTAATAAAAGACATCATAATTCAGGACAGGGGTAATTGACTGATGATGCATGTCGTGTATTTTGGAAGGACTTATCATGGTACCGAGTTGTGGGTTCCAACTATGGGGAACCAAGGTAGTACTGGCTACCTAGTTATTCAGTTGTCAGTTATCAGGGCTATGCCCGGATTATGGAGCCACACTAGTTGTCTTTTCATGTGGGGCTGTGGTTTTCAGTTATTAGAGCCTTGCGGCTTGTCTTGGTTCAGCGCCAGGGGTGTTAGACTGTGGTACCGGGCATGCACAGTACCTTTTCAAAATACATGCACTACATTAACGGGTAGTTACAATAATGATAACTTTGTTTGATATGTGAGAAAATTGTTGTGGTATGGGACACAGCTAAGTACTACATTAGTTAAGTTAATAATAACCAATCAGACTAGTGACATAAGGTAGGTTACATATCTTGACATCCGTTGTTTGTTAACAGTTGTAATCATTGCCTTTTTATCTTCCTACATGTTGTTATTCAGTTATTCTTTAGTTGTCTGTTTATCACTTTATTTAGTTATCTTCGGTCTGCGGTTTATCTTGTTATTATTTTGTGTACATTGTTTATATGCACGAGCACTTCTCTTTACACACCCACTCACTGGGTCGCTTTCTGACAACCCTAGATCGTACATCCAGATATTGGATACTTTTTTATATTGTTCAGGTGTTCGATGGGACCGTACGCTTCGCGAGGAGCTGGAGTTTCTCCCTATTTGATTTCGGTACTCTTATCTTTCTTACCTTCCTGTTATTTACTGATTCTCGATATATCTGATAAGTTGTTATTCCAGTTCTTTATTTATATAATATCAAGCGTGGACGCTTATATGTGATATTACAGAAATCTTGAATCATTATAGTTTCAATTTATAGCTTGTTTCAGGTTACTTAAGACTTAGCGCGTATACGTGAGGTATTTTTTTTCGTATATGCATCACCGACTCTCATCGCGTCTCCGCTTCAGCGTAATTTGGGAAGCGGGGCGCGACATCTCCAATCAGAGATCAATAATTAGGGTTTTTCTTTAGTTGCTTTTCTTTCAAAGTTCAGTTTTAGTTTTCTAGGTTTTACATCAAGAGTTTCTTTGTAAGAAGGAAGGAGCTTTTGAAACTGAAGGTGATAGATTCAATACAAGATCTTTTTAGTTTTTCTTCCCAATCTCTTTTGTTATTTACTTGCTTTATTTAATTATGCACTTTTTTATTTCATGTACTTCGCTTAGCTTTACTTTAATTAATAGTTAGTAGCCATGAATTTTCTTGTATCTCTTTTTATCTTTTCTTTCTATTTATTTTAAAAAATCACAAATACATTCTTTTCTATGTTTCCCACTTCTTTGTTTTCGTTGTATCCTTCTCTTTTCATTCTTTGTTTTCTTTTCTTTTCATTCTTTAAAACATAGAAGAACCATTAACACACACGTTAATAGACCGGTAAATCTTCTATCGCTTCCCATCCTCGTGGATTCGACCCGTTTAGCCTCTATGCTATAACGGAAGTATCGAGGAAGCCAAAACACACACAATTTAATGTGGGGTTTTTCCCCGATCATATTTTTGCGCCGTTGCCGGAGATGAGAACAGTTTGATTTCACGTTTTTGTTAACTTTTCTTCTTTATTCCATGGTACAAGTTTTGGAATCAAGAAAGTAAGAACTGCAGAAACATATAAGTGGTCTTGGGCCTCTACTTAAAAATAAAGACCAAGTACCCTCAAACTTGCCCTATTTTCGCGATAGGATTGAGTGACTACTAACAGATTTTTTCAGGGTTGCTTGCTTTAAAAAAATAGCACTCTACAAATATTGTTTTTCTTGTGTGCCATCACCAAGATTTTGCTAATAAACCAACAGTAAAAAGCAGGTTGCAAATTTTAAAATCGATTTAGACTCTTGCATTTTAGGTAGGTGTCTTTATGATTCATTTAAATTACCGTTGAAGAGTGCTGGAGCAAGGTACGCAAGCATTGCATATAGTGTAGGTCACCTAAAGGGGGTAAATAGGTAACAAGCTAATCTAATGCAAAACTAATGCGGAATTAAAATTAATTATGCAAACTAAAAAACTATTACATAAACACATAAAGTATAACACATGAGTATAGCCGAATTTTCGGTGAAAGGCTCTGGACTGTCTCCTCAATATT
This sequence comes from Agave tequilana, assembly GCA_038442645.1. NCBI lineage: Eukaryota > Viridiplantae > Streptophyta > Magnoliopsida > Asparagales > Asparagaceae > Agave > Agave tequilana. Next base: position 59,883 of record JAVJIF010007211.1, read on the forward strand.
CCTCTAGATTAAGAGTTAAGGTGCTACTATGGCTCTCTTGGTTGAATATAAGTGTGAGAAAATAATCCCAAGCATATATCAATTAAGTACAAATATAGCAAGCATATAAAGAGATAAACAATATAAGCATGCAAGAATATAAACACAAGTGAGAGAGAGATGAGCAATCGCAAACACAGGAGAATTGTTTCGACGTTCGAGCACACTTGCTTTACGTCCCCCCCTTCAACACTATGAATGATTTCCATAATAATCCATTCTGCAAGATCACCCGGTACCGCAATATCTACAACGAGCTCCCTTAAAAACTCTTGAACCCACAAGTCCCTCACTTATTCCCACAAGAACAACACACGCAAGCACACTAGCTTGTCGAGGCCGCACCTCTACAATGAGCTCCCTCAAGAACTCTACACAATGCGAACCCACAAGTTCATCTCCTCAAATACAATGATGAAACTTTGGTGATCTCTACACTTTGATCACCAAAAACACTCTCACAACAAAGTTCCTATAGGATAGGTATGGCAATGGAAAAGCTCAAGTTTGTGTGAGAAAGCAAGGTAGATAGAGTGGTGGAAAACTCAAGAAATCTCTTTTGAAAAACTCTTAAAAACTCTCCTTTTGATATGGAAGTTTTAGCCCAAAAATAAGAAGGGAAAATCCTTAAGAAAGATAGGAAAATTTGGCTCTAAAACTTCTTTAAAATCTTGTGTAAAACAAGCCAAAATAGCCCCCTTTTATAGAGCTACAAAAACTAGCTGTTGGGGCAAATCCCAAGGCCACATGACCTTTCAGTCGACCGGCCAGTTGACCGGCCAACGGCCATATTCATGACATTGTCAGTCGATCGCTCGGTCGACCGTGCCCAGGTCTTGACCTATCGGTCGACCAAGGCAAGAACCAGAGAGCATTGCTCTCTGGCCGGTCAATCGGGGCCAGATCCAGAGAGTGACTCTCAGAGGATCGGTCGACCGCCCGATCGACCGACCCTCATGCCAAGGCTGTGTGCACGATCTGTGCACATCGGTCGACCACTCGATCGACTGACTTCTGGCTCGCTCGACCGCCAAAAGGCTAGGTCAGGGATAAAAAGGGATTAAAACTTGGTCATATAAAATCCTATAAAATCCCATAAAATCATATAAAATCCACAGAAATAGTTTCAAGAATATATTTAAGAACAAATATCTGTAATCAAAATTCAATACATATTACAAACTATTTGAATCATTTTTGTGATATATAAATTAAGCTTTGAACAAAAACTGGTATTTTTCAAAATCAAACTTTTAAATGAAAAATTGATTTTTTTCAGAACTTGTCTAAATATAAAAACAGATATTTAAAACTCATTTGAAGCATCGTATGTATAGATATGATCAAATACACATATAAGATGAAATATCTATGTTTATGACAATAAGCACTGAATAAAGTTTTGATAAATAAAAAACTTAAACACATATTATAGAAACATCAAATAAGTTTTTCTAAACATTTGAACCATTAATATGTATGGATTAAATCCAAAGCGCATATAAACCTATAAACTCATTTTAATGAACTCTATTCATGAAACGTAAAGATATCTTCTTTGAAGCTCAAAATCAAAACGGTATTTTCTAAACTCAAAATTATTCTTATGAAAATATTATATAAATTTTGTGTAAGTGTATATGAGCTTGAGCAATCCACAATTAATCTATTCTTTACATTTTATCTAAAATACAAAATCTTAACACTTACAAAACTAGACTCAAATCTTGAAAATCTTCTCTTTAAAATCTTCTTCTCCATCTTGACTTAGTCCAAACCTTGATCAAAGAGCCAGACTCCTCTTAAGTACTAGATACGATCTTTGAAGCGCGAGTTCTTGAATCAACACGTGCTAGCTTCAAAACTTGACTTCGAATCTTTTGGTGAAGCTAAACACTGTCTAAGATCTTGATAGAAAATTTGAAACTAAATAAGCACAAGATCATTAGTACTATAACTACATGAGTTAATCATCATCAAAACTAGAGTGATGAACCTTTGGTCCAACATATAGAATTGGACTAACTCTTTGAAATACACCTAGAGGGGGGTGAATAGGTGGTTTGCTAATCAAATGCAATCTTAAAACTATTTATGATGAATTATGCAAACGGTCACTCAAAATAAGAATAGAAGCCGAATTCCCTGTGAAGGGCTCTAGAACTTCTCTTTGAATCCTCTAGATAATGAGTTGAGGTGTCCAGTGGCCTCCTTTGTGAGATGAGCATAGACCGGTAATGAAAGTGATGGAATGAAAGCAATTATAGAATACAAGATGAATAATTACACAAGTATAAAAAAATGAAAATAATAGAGAGCAAAACACAAGCAATCGCAAACATAAGAAAATTTGTTGCGATGTTCGAGCCACCGCTCTACGTCCCCACTTTCACCACTATAAAGAATTTTACTATCATCTAAAGGATCTTCCACTAAGGGACCTTACATAAAGGAATTACAATTTGGTCTACACAGGACCGAAGTACACAACTCTACCAACTCAACCCTCTACACAAGAGGTAGCACAAAGCCAATTGAGGTTACAAAGCGCTTGGTAATCTAACAAGATCACAAACTCTCTCTCTTACAACTTTCTATAGAGTAGAATGTGAAGTGTTGCTCAAGAAGTTAAGTGAGAGATGAAATTCAGTTAGAAAGAGTAGAGGAGTTTTAAAATCAACTAAAAGTAGCTTTAGAAAGAAAGAACTTGAAGATTTAAAGCTAGAAAAACTTTTCTCTTTTGAAACAAACTTGGAAAACTTGTAAACTTGTGTATTTTTCTTGTCTAAACCAACAACCCATGACATATATATATAGACAATGAATAAATATCATTTATATATCATACCAGGTCATTTAGGGTGTGTTTAGACACTTAGAAATCAAAAATGCCTATTGGAATCCACTAAAAATAAAATAGATTCAAAAACTAGCTGTTATGGTCATCTGACAACCTGTCGATCGACCGGCTGGTTGACCGATAGGTCATCCAAAAAAGAGTCGTTGGCTCCGGTGGACAAGCGGTCGACCACTCATTATTTTAAAAAGAGAAATTTAAACTTTCGGTCGACTGACCCGGTCAACTGACCCCAACCGCAGTCGATCGACCGGTCGGCCGACCGCAAGGGTTGGCGGCCGACCGATCGGTAGATCGACAATGTGCACAAACTGCGCACCCCTGGCCAGAAGGCCTGGTCGACCGTCCTGGCATGCAATGGGCACCGGTAGACCGGCCAGTCGATCGTTTTGGCCTGAAACAGTTTTTATATATGGATTTAAATATTGAATAATTTTTAAAATATTTTGTATTGGTTTAAGGGTAATGTAGAAATTTATAGGTGATAAAATACATGTTCTAAACTTGTTATAAAATTTTAGAAAAATTATGAGACATGTATCAAAACAAAACATGCCAAATACCGATAATACCAAAACTTGTATTTTTCAAAATCGTGTATTTTGTGTGTGTAACTTTTTTGAGCATTTCTACTATATTCTACACTTTAACAAATTAATATCTTACAAAGCTCTAGATGACTATAAGATCTTTAACAGGGCTTCTCCATTAGCGACGTTGACTGCTTTGAGCTTTGATCTCGTATCTGAGTCTTCTTGAGTCTTCTTGAGTCTGCAACACCTTCCTTTAGAGGAAGAAAACTCCTTGAATCCTTAGAACCTTGAGATAAACTTAAACACTTGAACTTGATTAGTACAAATAACCATATTGTTTTGTTATCATCAAATCATAAAACTGGGTGATTGTAACTTTGGGCCAACAATCTCCCCATTTTTTATGATGACAAAACATGTGAGTTATTTAAGATAAAAGATATGAAGAGCTTGAAAAGCTCCCCTCAAGTTTTCTATCTATCAAGTACAAGAAAACATCTTGACTTTAGATGGATTTGACAATATAAGTAGGTAACACATATATGCATATAAAAAAAAGATATCAATATGGAATAATATGCATATTTAGCATACCATCCTTCCAATCCTCCTTCCTCTAACACATATATAAGCATGGTAAATAGAATGGATATAGAATACAAAAATAACTTAATAACTCAAATATCTTTCTCCCTTTTTATCATGCATCAAAAAGGGTAAAGCCATCAACATAAAAGAGATATTAATTAAAAAAATACAAGAAAAGAAAAATTGAAAACATTTTCCTTCTTATTTCAAGAAGCCCTACAAAAAAATCTCTCAAGGCTACGTGGGATTCGGAGAGTGAAACTGATGAAGAAGTGGATATGGCATATGTGTGTTTCATGGCTAATGATAACACACCTAAGGTTGCATCCGAACCCTCACTTGATGATTGTGAATTAACAATGGATGAATTGAGTGAAGTTTTTGAAGAATTGTCTAACAATTATGATTTTCTTAAAAAGAAGTATTTAAAAATTAAAAAGAAAAATGAAACCCTTCAAAATAAAATTGTTATTCTTTCCAAAGAAAAAGATAATTTATCTTCTACACTCTTATCCACACAAAAAGATTTTGATACATATAAAATTTCATGTAAAGCAAAATTTTTCTTAATTGATAAAAATCAGATTTTTATTTTAAAAGATAAAATTAACTCTTTAGGGGATGTGCTAAAAAAATGTGAGTTTAATAAAGTTAGGATGGAAGCAATGTTTCCTATGAAACATACTCAAAAGAAACATGTTCATACCACACATGCTTATCAGGAACCGCGGCAGAATCTTGGCCGTTGAGGCCGAGATTTCTGTTGCGGATTTCTCGTAGGTTGTTAGCCACGTGGACCTTCTGGAATGTCTGAGCTGGCGCGTGGATGTCTCCAGGTCCTGGGCTCAACCCTTGGGCTCTCTTTTGGGCTTTGATTAATTCTCCTTTAATTCTTGATAATTAAAGGGATTATGGGCCTCTTCTTCATTAAAATATGGACCTACAAAAATAGAGAGAAAAGATTAAAAATCACATTTTTATTTATGATATGCATGGTATGGATGTGGCAAAATATGCAAAATGGAATAATAATCACACCCCCATACCTAGCTTTTGCTCGTCCCCGAGCAAAAAAGAAAGAAAAAGAAAAAACCTAACTAGATTATTACACCACTTTCGTAGGTGACACGATTGAAAATTTTTGATAAGGAAAGAATAGTGGAGTATAAATTGCACAGATATTCAACAAAAGAGAGAAGGTTTAGAGACAACCTTAGGTGCTTTGATCACTCCACAATGTATTCAAAATGCTTAATGTACTCTTTCCGAATCACCATAGTAGCATAGGCTATATGGGTCGATTCTCAGGGAGAGCTTGCGATGGAAGCGTTACGGTTCGATGTGAAGATAGAAAACGAAGATTCTTCTTTGTCTTAAAAGAATGAAAATGAATTGGAAAAAGAAGTAAAAGAATTTGTGGATTTGTGCATGATGGAAAGAAAATGAAAAGAAATCAAAAAGGAGATTTGCTTTGGAAAGAAAACTAAAAGAAAGAGAATTTTGTAAAAGACTTTAAGATGTAAAAAACCATGACTAGCTACCTTTCTAATTGCTAATTTACTAGACTCCTTTATGGTGATGCTTGCCTCATGTTGATTCATCGGCATATGTATGTCTTGCGTGTTGGTCTAGTTACTTTCCCACTTGATTGATGGGTGATCTTCTTGAACTTGTCTTGTAGCCTCATTGATTTCATCGGCTCTCAAGATAGAATTTCAATGGTGGACTCGAGGAGTGACACTCAAGGGATGCTAAGGAAGAAGATACAACATTCATTAGTCATTCAAGGCAAATACAACAAGTTAGCATTAAAGTAATGAAGTTGTACAAAAAATAGCATATGTTTGGTGATCCATCTCCATGTTCCATCAAGGCACTTGTTCTAAAGACAAGGCTCTAAATGAGGCACACATGAATCATATGGAATTACAACAAGAGCTTGCCAAGCATGAAAGTAACCCATCGGGGATGAAAAAGACTCAACAATTGCAAGATGAAAAATTAGCAATCACCCAAGAGTTAGAAGTTAGCAATGTTAGTGGTCAGCTAGTCATGTTAGAAGAAGTTTGCTACTAGCCATTACAAGAAAAGAAAAGCAATTCATGAATAAAAGTGCAAGGAAAGTAAAGCTTGAATGAAAGAATGCAAGTAAAGTACTAGAAATTGCTCAAGTAGAGAAAGGAGATTGGATTAATCCTTGCTTCACAAGTTGTCACACCTTGGTTTACACAAGCTTTCTCTCTCTCTCAATCTCTCTCTCACAAAATTTCTAGGAGGAAGAAGAAGAACTAGAGCAATAAAAATCCTAGGGAAAAAAACCTACAAAATACAAGCTCTATCCTCTAATTTCTCCTCCCTTCTTTCGCTGGCCCTGGTGGTCTATTTATAGACTCAGAGAAGAAGGCTCCAGAATCAGACAGCTGGAGAGAATTACAGGCTCAACGGCCTTGTAACTGCCGCGGAACCGCGGCCAGAGCCGCGTTTCCGCGGCAGAATCTTGGCCGTTGAGGCCGAGATTTCTGTTGCGGATTTCTCGTAGGTTGTTAGCCACGTGGACCTTCTGGAATGTCTGAGCTGGAGCGTGGATGTCTCCAGGTCCTGGGCTCAACCCTTGGGCTCTCTTTTGGGCTTTGATTAATTCTTCTTTAATTCTTGATAATTAAAGGGATTATGGGCCTCTTCTCCATTAAAATATGGACCTGCAAAAATAGAGAGAAAAAGATTAAAAATCACATTTTTATTTATGATATGCATGGTATGGATGTGGCAAAATATGCAAAAATGAATAATAATCACATACCACACATACCCACACTCCTAAATCACAACATATACATATACATCATGCTGACACGCTACACACACCAAGCATGTTCGCACCCCACACTCCCATCATGCTTTATTTATGATAAAGTTTATTCATGCACTTATTATGGCCGAAAAAATCATTTAGCCAAATTTTACTATGATAAAATAAATTCTTCTAATGATCACATTTGGGTTCGAAGTACTAACATTAAAGGACCCAGAAAAATTTGAGTACCAAAATTAACTAATTTGTTACTTGATATAGGTGCACACCAAGACTCCAAGACGTAGGGAGCGGTGGTATCTTGATAGCGGTTGCTCAAAGCATATGACATAGGATGTCAACACTTTTGTAACCCTATCAAGGTACCATGAAGGTGACACCATCACCTTCGAAGATGATTCCAAAGAAAAAATTATCAGTATAGGTAATATTAAAATTAGCTCATCTCTTTTGATTGAAAATGTTATTTTAGTTGATGGTCTCAAGCATAACCTCTTGAGTATTAGTCAACTTTGTGATAAAGGTTTCAAAGTGTTTTTGATGATTTAGCTTGCACTATTTTTGATAGACAAACCAATGCATGTGTACTTTTCAGTTTTTGTGAAAATAATGTGTACATGACTGATATGTCAAATTTACAGTGCAATACTACATGTTTAAATGCCTTTAATGAAGACTCTTGGTTATGGCACAGGAGACTAGGCCATGTTTTATTTGGCCATCTATGTAGAATCAACAATAAGAAAGTGGTGAAAGATATTCCTTATTTGAAATTTGAGAAGGACCGCATTTGCGATGCATGCCAACTTGGGAAACAAACCAAGTCTTCCTTCAAAACAATCAAGTATATCATGACATCAAGACCCTTGGAATTAATTCACAAGGATTTGTTTGGTCCAACTAAAATTAAATGTCTAAGTGAAAATCGTTTTGTCTTTTTTTTTTGTTGATGATTTTTCTTGTTTTACTTGGGTTTTTTTTTTCAGAGCACAAAGATCAAGCCTTTTCACGTTTTCAAGTGTTTAGAAAAAGAGTTTAAATTTTTTTTTTTGATTTTATGTATAAGAAGTGATAGAGGTGATGAATTCATTAACCACTGCTTTATCACCTATTGTAAAGAACATGGAATCAAATATGAACTATCATGTCCTAAAACTCCACAACAAAATGGAGTCATTGAAAAGAAGAATCATACTGATAATGATAAATGAATACGGACTCCCTCAATACTTTTGCCCCGAGGTCGTAAACACATCATATTACATCTCAAATCGAAATTATTTTTGTAAAAATACTTCTAAATTTTCATTTGAAATTTATTATTAGAGAAAACCTAATGTTTCTTACTTTAAAGTTTTTGGTTGTAAATGCTTTGTTTTAAACACTAAAGATAATTTAGGAAAATTTGATATTAAATCTTATGAAACCATATTTGTTGGGTATTCGAATACTAGTAAAGCCTATAAAGTTTTCAATAGATCTACTTTGACTATTGAAAAATCTATACATGTCAAGTTTGAGGAATCTAATGCTTTTGTGAAGAATGTTGTAGAGAATGATTCCTTAGGTGAAGACATGGAGAAGATAACCATGAAGGACTCACCTATAGAATAAGAAAATTCAAAGATTGATGTACAAGGTGAAGTTCAAGAGGCTGAAGTGGAGCCAACACAACCATTTTCAAAGGATTGGAGATTTGTTTCAAATCATCCCAAGGACCTCATCATAGGTGATGTATCCAAGGGGGTAACTACTCGATCCAAACTCCATGATTTATGTAGGTATTTTGCTTTTATTTCACATATTGAGCCAAAAAATATCCTCGAAGCCGAGGCCGATTCATATTGGTTGCTTGCAATGTAAGAATAGCTTAATCAATTCTAACGCAACCAAGTTTGCCATATTATTCTTAGACCCCATGATAGTTCACCTATTAGTATTAAATAGATCTTTAGGAATAAGTTGGATGAGTTGGGTAGTGTTATTAAAAATAAAACTAGGTTAGTGGCCCAAGGTTACACCCAAATTGAAGGTATCGATTTTGAGGAAACCTTTATATCTGTAGCACGGATTGAAGCCAAACAGATGACACTTACCTTTGCTTCTTATAAAGATTTGAAACTTTTTCAAACGGATGTCAAAAGTGCATTTTTAAATGGTTTGATAGAAGAGGATGTGTATGTTGAACAAACCCTCTGGATTTGTTGATCCTACACATTCGAATTTTGTGTACAAACTGGATAAAGCTTTATATGTGATCGTATATATATTTTGTGTTCTTTTCATTACACTCCTACATTTATCGTGTAATAAATCTCCTAATTTTCTTGTCTTAAATATCTATTTTACAGAAGATAATAATGAAGAGAAAGAGGATTAAATCAAATAAATATCAGTTAAGATTAGATTTAACTGGATCTATTTTGTTAGCTGAGGATGATCCCAGATCTAGTTAGAACAAATCAAAGATTGGGGCAAATGTTGAGCTGAAGATCAAAGCAAATCAGAAAGATAACACCAAATGGAAACTGGTAAAATTCAGATTTCTATAAATCCATTTTGGTTAGCTAAAAATCAATGGAGGATAATTCAAATACAGAGAGATAAATGGATAGAGAGAAGATCAACGGATGAGATGAATCAAGTTTGACTCAGATACTAACTGGATACATTATTAGTATTTGAATCATAACTTTCGCTACCAAATCCCAAATCTGATGATTCAAGATCTTCCAGAGCAGACTTATAGGGCTACAGCTCTTCTGTTGATCCATATTTCTAATTCTATCATTTGATAAGTGATATTCAGCAATCAACACGCCAACAAACTGTAGATTAGAATTGAATGTTCACATCAAATCAAGTTTGGAGATAAGGAAATGATTCAAATTCAAAAATAGCTAGCTTTTCCTATCTTCATACTCATCTAACCTCTGCATTTCTTCTATAAATACCTACAATCTCAAAGGAAAAAAAGAACGATCAAGCATAGATAGATTTTATGCCAGTTTTTCATTCTTTTTAGTGTAGATTTTTATTTTCTTTTTATGTAATTTTTATTTCTTTGTAAGCATAGGTTAGACTGAGATTCATGTAAGTAAGAGAGAGAGGCTTATGTTGAGAGTGAGACCGATGTAACCTCCTTCTTTCTTCTATCGTTTCTGCAAGCAATAAAAGATAATTTTTTTTTATGTTCGTCTTTACTTTTATTTTCTTCTTCTTCTTTCTACTTTTCCTCTTTTGGTTTCGATGAGAATCCAAGTGTATATAGAAGCATCAATATAGCCACGCTTGTGTGAGTTCCATCGATATTTCATGATGATGTTCTCCTTCTCAAGTTTCTGTATCATTTCATTCTTGTTCGTCTTGATGATGTAATGCGAATGGGGACTGAGCTCGATCTTATGAATTTTGCGTTGAACGCCTCCGAAGTAAGGTAAAACATGCAAGGGTTCCAGGTAAGTCATCAACCAAAGGAGGTAAGTTTTTCTTTTAATTTTCTTTTTTTATTCTTTAGTTTAGAACACCACAATCCACCACTTCTTTTATCACTGTTTTTCAATTTCATTTGTACATATCACTTCTATTTTCTCCACCTTCTCATTCTACTACTTTCTTCCTTGCTTAACTTTAACTCCATTTTCTCTTTTCTTTTTAAGAATTAAAAGAAGAATTTTAACCATTAATTGTAGCATAAAAGAGAACTTACTAAAAAACTTCCATCGCTAGTCCCTCCTTGTAGATCACGACCCGCTTAGCCACTTGCTATAGCGATAGAATTGAGTAACTTGCACTCTTTAATCTTAAAATCTGAAATTCTGTATTTTGTGTGCAGGTACAACCTCAATCAAATTTTGGCGCCGTTGTCGGGGAGGAAAGATAAGTAATTCTTATTAAAGTTTACATTTTTGGTTAACCTTCTTCTGGTTTTTGGTGTACAGATTTAACAACAAGGAACTTTTGCTGCAGTGGACATATAAGTGGCCTTTGACTCTGCTCAAGAAAGCAGAGCCAAGAGCCCTCAGATTTGTTATATTCCTGTGGCAATCTGAGTGAACTACTAACCTATATTTTCTGCAGGTTAGTTGAATTGCAAAGTTTAATATCTGTAACTATTAATTTTCTTGTTTGTCTCACTGTACTTCCTTTCTAACATCAATAGTAAAATGATGTTTGTTAAATGCTAAAAACGGTTTAGACTTTGCATTTAGGCACGTGTCTAATTCGTTTACATTTTACATTACTGTTGAAGAGTGCTGGAGTAAAGGGTAAGTTTGCATGGCATATAGTTTATGAAATATTCTTGAGTGATTATTTACTTGTTGAATGTTACTTTTCTTTATCCTGCACACTTTGCACAATCAATCTTAAGGGCTTGTCCTATAAACAAGATAAGGTAGGGATGTCATTACTCTCCCTTAACCCACAAACAATCTCCTCACTCACTAACCCAAGCCTAACTAAAAATGAGTAGACGTTGGCCCTAAGGACATCTCGGACTCAATTAGGAGATTATCCTAAGGGGGAATGTGTTAGAATTTGACTCCTACTAAATCAGTGTCTAAGGAAAGGAATTGAGGGGCGAAACCCCGAAGGCTGGTTGTTTGGCTTAATTAGGCCCGTTGCTTTTGCGCGGATACCTCCCACCAATCTTGCCTTGACCTGGCTGATTAGCTTGTGGTCAAAGTCTGCATTATACCTCCCATGGACAGTCTAACCAGTTAGGAGTCGTCTAGGTCAAAAGTCTATCCTAACTTAGTTTAAAATTTTTTTTCTTTGTTTTCTTATTTGTTTGTATTTTATTGTGTGATATGGCTTATAATAATAATTTTTTCAATTTTAATGGTAATCCATATTACACACCAACCTCTTTTTCGGATATTACCAACCCGGCATAGCATAACTTTAACCAACATAGTGTGCTAGATTGGTCTTATCCGAATCAATATAACCCATGCCCTCAATCTTATGACCAAAATTTTCAGAATAATTTCAACTCTTCACAGAGTCAATGGGGATTCACCACCCCCGAGTCCAATTTTCACCCAACTTGTCCTCCTTATCCACCTTGTCCACAATATTTTCAAGATTCATACTCAGTTCCACCAGTCCAAAATAGAAAATCATCAATTTTGAAAATGAGTATGCGTGAGTCCAAACAACAATCACAAAATCTGATGGACTCACAATTCACCACCAATTCCAAAACAATACTTCATCTTTTCAAGACCAATCGCAACAAAACGATAAACCAATCAACTATGAAAAGATGCTTGAAGCCATGACTCAGACTCAAAACGCTCGTAATAATGACATAGATATGATGGTCTAAACTCTATGTTCTCACCGTTTGGCCAGTTTTGATTTCGCTAACCATTCTGTTAGAGCCGAAGAGTCATGTTGTTTTGAAAAACAAGGTTCCATTTCAGTACAATCATTTGAACTTGCCCAAATTCTAAATTGTAAAAGTGACATTGACAGTTTGGCAAGTTATCCCTTTCCTGAAATTGAACTTGAGAATGAATATGATCCTGAACCTCAACTTAGTGATTCAATTCTACTTCCTGATTTAATAATGACTTCGGTGTCTTTACCTGATTTAAATCGTTTTCCCGAGTCAACATTGGATCCTGTGCCAGTTCATCTTGAAATTGAATCACCCATCTTTGATGATCATCATATTGAACTTGACCAATTTCATATTTTTGAAAGTCCCATTGACAAATTGGCAAGTTCTCATTTTTATGAAATTAAACTCAATGAGAAATGTGACCTAGATTCTCAATTTTGTGATCCAGTTCAAATTTTTGAATCAATATTGACTCTTGTTTTGTTACCCGACTTGAGTAATATTTTAGAGTCAGTTTTGATTGACACACCTATCATTTTTGAACTTGAATCACCAATATTAAGTTACATTCCATTGTGGGAAAATGAATGTGGAGCTGAGCTTCAACTTCTTAATTTGGACTCAATTCCTGAACAAATCTTAACTCCTGAACCTTTACTTGATTTAAGCCACTTTCCTGAGTCGGTATTAGTACCCGTACTTCCTAAATCCAAGTCAATCATTCTACCTTTTTACACTCCATTTTGGGACAAGGCGGTTGACAAAATTGACTACGAAATTAATTATGGAATTTGAAAATTAGATGGGGTTAAATTTAATAAAAACCATTCATTTGTATATCATTTTAGTGGGTTATATAAGAGAGATTTCTGGTGGGTTCCTCCGAACTCCACGAAAAGTCGATTGGGCCGCATTTCGTGGACCAATCAGACCACCACCAGAACCACCACCTTAAGGTAGTATTTTCCTTCCCTTTCTTCTTTTTTATGCATCTATGCATTACTTCATACATTGAGGATATTGCATGAGATAGGTGTGGGGGAGGGTTCTAACATAACTTAGGTTTTTCTTTTTATTAAAAAATAAAAAAATAAAAAAATAACATTTCCTTTACTTTTAAAAAACTTTTTGAAAATAGAAACAATATTTTGACATATTTTTTGTAAGAAATTAAGTCAATTTTAAGGAATAAGAAAATCAAAATTAGGATTTTTTATACTTGGTCAAAATAAGATTATTTGTTTTATTTTTAGGGTTAGGAAGATAATTTGTCATAGTAATTTAGTCTTGATCTTTACCTTGATGAAATATGCACACTTCATACACTTACACACTTAGGGCTCAAAAACAATGATTCTTATGCCTTAAAAAATAATAATAATAATAAAAAGAAAAAAAGAAAAATATATATCAATGAAAGATAAACAAATCTAACTATTGATTAGCTAGGTGCTTTGGCCTAAGTAAACCTTGGTATTTATGCGAAAGATGATTAGATAAGTTTGAGAAAAATATATATATATAAAAATCCTCTGCTTAAGCTAGGTATTGTGCCTAATAAAGCATAAGTATTCACGCCTAAAAGCGGTTCATATAATAAAATCCTTAGTTTTGTTACCTTATTTGCTCGAGTCCTTAAGTCCTTGGGGTGTTTTCTCACCCGATTCCCTAAGACCGTTTGTTTGGGAGTCATCGATTAAAGGCTCGTTGCATGGGCAGATTAGAAAGCCTAATAGAACTAAGGAATAATACCACCAATATATATATATATATATATATATATATATATATATATAAGGCATAAGAGTTAGAGTTAAAGAACCCTTAGTAAAAATTTTCACGGTCACAAGGTGCATATGACTTAGGGTAAAGTAATAGACTAGATGAGAAGTACAATTTGACTCCTTACTTTAATTGATAACAAATTTTTAAATAGAAACTAAGTTAGGAATGAAAAATTCAGTTTTCCTATAACTTATAGATCACTTAAATCTTAAAATAAAATTTCAAATAATTTTCTCTTTCAAAATGCTTTTCAAAAATACTAACTCTTTGTTACTCTTTCTTTATGGATTTTGTGGGTGCAATCCACTGAAAACCCTCACGAGACAAAACTCGTCCTCTACGGAAAACCTAGAGGTTTAACGGCTTGTTGCACATGCTCAGTGCAATCGCGTAACCTGCGAAAGTAGTCTAATAATATTTGGTTTAGTTTTGTTGATTTGCTCGAGAACGAGCAAAAGATAGGTGTGGGGTGTGATCGTACATATATTTGTATTCTTTTCATTACACTCCTACATTTATCGTGTAATAAATCTGCTAATTTTCTTGTCTTAAATATCTATTTTGCAGAAGATAATAATGAAGAGAAAGAGGATTAAACCAAATAAATGCTAGTTAAAATCAGATTTAACTGGATCTATTTGGTTAGCTGAGGATGATCCCAGATCTAGTTAGAACAAATCAAGGATTGGGGCAAATGTTCAGCTGAAGATCAGAGCAAATCAGAAAGATAACACCAAATGAAAATCGGTAAAATTCAGATTTCTATAAATCCATTTTGGTTAGCTAAAGATCAACCGAGGATAATATCAAATACAGAGAGATAAATGGATAGAGAGAAGATCAACGAATGAGATGAAGCAAGTTTGACTCAGATTCTGACAGGATACATTTTTAGTATTTGAATCATAACTTTCGCTACTGAATCTCAAATCTGATAATTCAAGATGATTCAGAAAGAAGACTTACAGGGCTACAATCTTATATTGATCAGTATTTCTAATTATGTCATTTGATAAGTGATATTCAGCAATCAATACGCCAACAAACTGTAGATCAGAACTGAATATTCACATCAAATCACGTTTGGAGATAAGGGAAGGATTCAAATTCAAAAATAGCCAGCTTTCCCTATCTTCATACTCCTCTAACCTCTGCATTTCTTCTATAAATATCTGTAATCTCAAAGGCAAAAAGAACGATCAAGCAGAGATAGATTTTAGGTCAGTTTTTCATTCTTTTTAGTGTAGATTTTTATTTTCTTTTTATGTAATTTTTATTTCTTTGTAAGCATAGGTTAGACTAAGATTCATGTAAGTAAGAGAGAGAGGCTTATGTTAAGAGTGACACCAATGTACCCTCCTCCTTTCTTCCATTGTTTCTGCAAGCAATAAAAGGTAATTTTTTTTCGTCTTTACTTTTGTTTTCTTCTTCTTCTTCTTTCAACTTTTCCTTTTTTGTTATGATGAGCATCCAAGTGAATCTAGAGGCATCAGTATATCTATGTTTGTGTGAGTGCCACCAATATTTCATGATGATGTTCTCCTCCTCAAGATTCCGTATCATTTCATTCTTTTGTTCATCTTGATGATATAATGCGAATGGGGACTGAGCTTGATCTTATGGGTTATGCGTTGAACACCTCCGAAGCAAGGTAAAACATGCAAGGGTTCCAGGTTAGTCATCAACCAAAGGAGGGAAGTTTTTCTTTTAGGTTTTCTTTTCTTTTAATTTTAGTGTAAATTACCAACACCACAATCTTTCAAATTTCTTTCACTCTTTTTCATTTCTTTGTACATATCCACTTCTATTTCTCTACCTTCTCTATCTACCACTTTCTTGCTACCTTAACTTTAACTCTAGTGTTCTCTTTTCTTTTTAGAACTAAAAAAAGAATTTTAATCATTCTTTGTAGTATAAAAGAGAACTTACTAAAAAACTTCCATCGCTAGTCCCTCCTTGTGAATCACGACCCGCATAGCCACTTGCTATCGCGGTAGTATTGAGAACTTGCACTCTTTATTCTTGTAGTTCTGAAATTCTATATTTGTGTGCAGGTAAAAACTCAATCAAATTAAAAAGAACGATCAAGCAGAGATAGATTTTAGGCCAGTTTTTCATTCTTTTTAGTGTAGATTTTTATTTTCTTTTTATGTAATTTTTATTTCTTTGTAAGCATAGGTTAGACTGAGATTCATGTAAGTAAGAGAGAGAGGCTTATGTTGAGAGTGACACTAATGTACCCTCCTCCTTTCTTCTATCGTTTCTGCAAGCAATAAAACATAATTTTTTTTATGATTTGTCTTTATTTTATTTTCTTTTTCTTCTTTCTACTTTTCCTCTTTTGGTTTTGATGAGTATCCAAGTGAATATTGAAGTATCAGTATAGCCATGTTTGTGTGAGTGTCACCGATATTCATGATGATGTTCTCCTCCTTAAGATTCTGTATCATTTCATTCTTATTCGTCTTAATGATGTAATGCGAATGGGGACTGAGGTCGATCTTATGAATTATGCGTTGATCGCCTCCGAAGTAAGGTAAAACATGTAAGGATTCCAGGTAAGTCATCAACCAAAGGAGGTAAGTTTTTCTTTTAGTTTTCTTTCTTTTAATTCTTTAGTTTAGAACACCACAATCCACCACTTCTTTTATCACTCTTTCCCAATTTCATTTGTACATATCACTTCTATTTTCTCCACCTTCTCATTCTACTACTTTCTTCCTTGCTTGACTTTAACTCCATTTTTCTCTTTTCTTTTAAGAACTAAAAGAAGAATTTTAACTATTAATTGTAGCATAAAAGAAAACTTAGTAAAAGCTTCCATCGCTAGTCCCTCCTTGTGGATCACAACCCGCATAGCCACTTGTTATATCGGTAGAATTGAGTAACTTGCACTCTTTAATCTTAAAATCTGAAATTCTGTATTTTGTGTGCAGGGCCAAACTCAATAAATATGGTTTAAAACAAGCCCAAAAGCTTGGTATGAATGACTTTCAACTTTTCTAATTTCAAATAATTTTGTTACGGGTAAATTTGATACCACTTTATTCACAAAGCATGTAGATAGTGATATCCTAATTGCACAAATTTATGTTGATGATATTATTTTTGGATCCACTAATAAAAAGCTTTATAAAGAATTTTAATCATGCATGAAGAACGATTTTGAGATGTCTATAATGGGAGAGCTAAACTATTTTCTTGGCCTCCAAATCAAGCAAAGAAGTGATGGGATCCTTATAAATCAAGCCAAGTACACAAGATAACTCATCAATGAAGTTGAAGATGCAAAATTAAGCAAGACTCCCACGGCTACACTACTAAGCTTGACAAGGACGAACAAGGTATAAATGTTGACATTAAACTTTATAGAAGCATTATTGGTAGTTTACATTATTTGACGACTAGTAGGCGGAATATTATGTTTAGTGTGTGTCTATGTGCTAGATTTCAAGGGCATTATTAGATATCTTATGGGCACTACTGTAGTAAAGCGCATTATTATTTAAAAAAATACAAGAAAAAAAATTGCCTTCTTATTGAGATGAGTATAGACCGGTAATAAAAGTGATAGAATGAAAGCAATTATAGAATGCAAGATGAATAATTACACAAGTATAAGAAAATGAAAAACAACAGAGAGCAAGACACAAGCAATCGCAAACATAAGGAAGTTTGTTTCGAGGTTCGAGCCACCGCACTACATCCTCGCCTTCACTACTATAAAAAATTTCACTATCCTCTAAGAGATCTTCCATAAAGGTGAAAATACACCTAGACGGGGTGAATAGGTGTACTTGCTAATCTAGGACAAATGATGTGGAAATTAAAACTCAATTGCAACGCACTATGTGTGTTGGCCCAAAGGCCCATCACTCTAGTTTTTATGATGATTAACTCATGTAGTTATAGTATAATGATCTTGTATTTATATAGTTTCAAATTTACTATCAAGATCTTAGTAGGTGCTTAGCTTCAACAAAGGAGTTTTGGAGCTAACATATGTAGATTCAAGAGCTCGTGCGTCAAGATCACATCTAGCACTCAGATGAAGTCAAGCTCTTTGGATCGTGTTTGGATTAAGTCGGCTTGGAGAAGGAGTTCTACAAGAAGACTTCAGTTTGTTTAGTTTGAGTTTGTGTTTAAATCTTGTGTAAGATAGACTAGTGTTAATATACTCAATTTCACACATACACACAAGTTCAATATATTTGGTTTTCGGTTTAACCAGTTTTGGATTTCAAATATACATATATATGGTTTTCATGAATAAATAGAATCAAAATAAGTTTACATGATTTAATGTATATTAAATTTCTTCTATATACATCTATGCTTCTGTTTTTGCCATAGAAAATTGCTATTCGTGGAAAAACTTAAAAAAAGGTAGAGGAACAAGTACTTAGACGTAAATTACATGTAGATCTCCTCTGAGATTTCTAGAGAAGTATGTCGGTAGGAATCTGATCAGCACATGATCACTTTATCCCTTTGAGATGCAACCGATCAGACGATCAAGCTGCCTCCTAATAGGATTCCCTTCTCGCTTGGTTCTGAAAATCGAGTCTTTGAAAGCAGGAAACTATGAGAACACTCTCTAGAATCTCTGGTGGAATTTCGTTCAGCCAATCTCTTCTCTCTAGCCCGTTGGCCCCTTTTTTTCTCTCTATCCGTACGTGTCTGTCCTTAGCTCAGCAAGGGACTATTTATGGCCAAAATGGGGTGTAACCACCCCCTTGAATTCAGCAAGGCTGAATCAGTCTTTAGCTTCACGCGAGGCTACAAATAACCTTACAGTGAAGCTACTTGCGAGCTTCCAGCGAGGCCAGAGGGTTCGTGCGAACTCCTCTCTGCTGTTGTAGCTTAATTGTCTCCACTTAATGTGGGACGAAGTGGGCGGGAGTAACCACCCGCTTAAAGTGGCGTTAATCCCACTAAATTCGTGGGGTTCACCCATTAATCTCCCGTATGAAATGGTCAATTGATGACCTGGTAAAGCTCGTTGCGGAGCTAAGTCATGCGAAGTTAAGCCTTAGCTTATAACTTTAGTGAAGTTACCTTTGTAGTCCCCTGCGAAGGTAAGACTTAGCTCATAGCCCCGGGCGAAGTTACCTTCAAGGCTTTGTGCGAAGCTAAAACTCAGACCATAGCGGAGCTAAATCCTTTTTCCTTCCAGCGAATTTAGGGATAAAGCTTCTAACGCGAAGCTCCTGGATCAGCCTCTGGCGAGGCTAAATGGGAAGCTTCGAGCGAAGCTAATAATTAGCCTCACAGCGAAGCTACCAAGAAAACTTTGGGCGAAGCTGTAAGTTAGCTCTATTTGGAGCCATAAAGAGTTTTAAAGTGAGGCCAGAGGCTATCCCCTTGGGCTCATGCAAGACTAAGTGTTAAGCTAACTTAACATTTTAGGCCTACTTGGATCTCTTCAAAGACAACTTTGGTTTATTGTCTGCTTCATTAGATCAGTAAAGTTCAAGTTGCTGCCTTGTCCCTAGTCGTCAGCTTGTCTTCTACTTATCTTTTATAAATGTCAATAAGTAAGACGTCGTTCAGACCGATTGAAGATAAATGTGAGAGTTTGATTTTTTTTAGAGTGTCAATAAGACCCTCTTCAAAGTTTTCGTAAATCTGTAATGGATTGGTTTAGATTTCGAAATACTTTGAACTGCTTCAGAATATGTTATGTGGATCTGAACGCCACCTTGGTGGTTGAGTTCAACTTCGCCTCTAACTGCGTTTTTGGGCTAGAATAGGTTCGCCGAGGAATTGTAATAATTTGCTTCTGTGCAGCTTCACACTTCTAGGTAGCTTCGCCTTTGGGCTTCCTGAAGTAGCTTTGCTTCTAAACAGGGTTGGATTATTAGTACTAGCCTCGCGCTCGCTGTGATGGAACGACGTTCCATTCCCCAAGGCTAAGTGCTTTTGTGAGTTACGAGAGAGATTGCTCCCTTTTTCAAGGTTTGAATAATTTCACCTGCATTTACGAGGGTAATTATTCCCTTTTTTGAAGTTTGATTAACTTCATACGTATTTACAAGAGGGACTATTCCCTTTCTCGAAGCTAAGCATTTAAATGCTTTAACTTCGCCCGCGTTTCTAGGCTTGAAGTGGCAGCGGCGTGGTCAGGCCATGAGAATAGGACTCTTGTAGTCCTTCTCAGAGAAACATACTTTTCTCTTTCTGAAAGGTTTGTTCATGATATCTCCCCATTGCTCAAGCAAGGAGTCTGAGGTCCCTGAAGTAGTGGGGACTTTCACTCTGGTCATTACCCAACCAAGAGTTGGTGAGTCTCGGTCATCCAGAAACTTCACCAATAAATTAGTGATCTTTTATCTCCCTTAATTTCTTTAGCTTTACCAGCTATTTTAGAGATTGAATTCCCTTGATCTCTGCATTCGGCAGATCTTTTGGAGAAGGGTTTCATCCCTTTTTAAGCTTCCTGGCGAAGCTAATATTCTGCCTAATCAGGCGAAGATGTTTCTAGGCGAAGGCCTGCTAAACCTGTCATATAGGCGAGGGTTAGGCCTTTTCTTCTCTAGGCCAGTTTTAGCTTCGCTATACAGGCGAGGCTAGGACTTGGCCTTTTTGAGGTTGAGCCAGTCTTGCCATATAGGTGGGGCTAAGATTGTGCGCTTTCCGGACCAGTCTAGCCTTGCCATATAGGCAAGGCTATCCTCTGCCTGTTTCAAGGCATCAGTGCCTTTTGAGCTCTCAAGCATTTTGCCTCTAAATAATCTGACATCCAGGCTCAAGGTATAGCTAGGCTGAATCCGGATCAGCTTCGCTCAGGGCAAACAACTTCTGATTTAGCATCTTTCTTTTCACTTAATGCTAACTCATTTTTTTGTTGTGTTGCAGTTCACTGTACTCCCAATCTTTTCGACCTGATGAAATAGGACAAAAGTATGCATCTTCATTCTCCAGTTTAGGCTTTGATCATAAGTAGGAGGAATATACTGGAGCAGCTGATGCCAACTCCAGGAGAAGACCAGCGGTCGCCTATCCGCGATAATCCACTTAGCTGGGGATTTGTGTTGTATCATTTTCACTAATATCTCACTTTTGCTGGGTCTCTGCACAAGATATGGGAAAGGGATGTCACCAGTAAGGTCTCGGATTCTTCCTTTGCTAATTTTGATCAAAGAAGATCCAGCTTCCTGGTGGCAAAATCTACCATTAAGCGAAGGATTACGGCCTTGCAAAAGAGGAAAGCCTTTTTGTGTCCAGTTAGTTTGGCGGACTTAGGACGACTTATCATCCTGAAAGTAGATAGAATAACTTGTATGTCTTCAGAGTAGAGACTCAATTGTATGAAAGACAATTTTGATGTATTATCAATGTATCTTCCCTTTTAAATCAATAAAATTTCGTCTTTATTTGCTTTAATCCATGTCTTTCACTTTGAATTTCGAAAGAAACTGTAATGGACTAGCTTGGGTTAGGAGAAATCCATTGGGTACTAAGTGATCTAACTTGATTTTCCCCATAAGTCTTTTACAAAAAAGGAAAGAAAAGCTCTTAGCGGAGCTAAGCTTCCAGCGAAGCTAAAGATGGTTTCCAGCTAAGTTAGAAATGAGCTCCCAGTGAAGCTAACGCAAAATTTCCCGCGAAGCTAAAGATGAGCTCTCAGCGGAGCTAAAGTAAGGCTTCTCAAAGAAGGCATTTGGGCGCCATTTCAAATAAATTTGAAATGACCGCTTGCGCTCCTTTTGAGGAGGTGAAGCTAGACAATTTCATGTCTATAAAAGTCCAGTAGGCTGAAAGAGAGAACTACCTTCTCTTAAAAAAGACTTCAAATTTTAAGAGAATAAATCTCTTTCTCCTTCTTCTCCCTTGTTTCAGACTTTCAGAACTTCTTCACAGTTCTTAATGGCCCCCAAACGACGCGCAGGCAAAGAGGCAGCGACCTCTGCAACGGAGGCGCCGTCTCCTCCTCCGATCGTCAAACGCCCCATAGCGGGTAAGGAGTTTTTACTTTTCAGAGAGTTTTCCTCTCTTTTTAAAGCCATTCTCTGGCTATTTCATGGTGAATCCAGAATGATTTATCATGATCCCGTGATCTCAGGGAATTGTACTCCCTTAATTTAATCCCACCAAATTTTTTGGTGATTTAATTCCCCTTTTAATTTCGCGATTTAAAATTAGAAGTCGAATGGTTTCTTTTCCAAGCTTCTATGCGAAGCAAGCCCTTAGGGCATTCTTTGCATTCTATCAAGTGGCAGAATGTGAAGTTAAACTTCTGAAGCGAAGTAAACTTGGAGGACTTGAGCCCTTTATAGCCGCTTTAGGCTCAAGTGTCTTTTGCGCAAAGCTAGCCTTTGGGGCGTTTTTCATTCTGTTCAGCGACAGAATGTGAAGCTAAGCTTCTGGAGCGAAGCAAATCACTTCGAAGCTAATGCTAGGCTAGCTTCGTTCGGAGAGCAAAGTATGCCTTAGAAATTTTCTTTTGCTTTAGCTTCTCTTTTCTTTGGCTAATGGACTAATATAGTTTCTTCTTCTTACTTTGCAGTGCACTATAACCCTGGGCCTCTGAACAGACTTTTTGGGTTGGATAGGGTTTTGGATGGTAATGTCAGCCTACAATTCTAAGGGCAAGCTTCGTTGTTCAGTGAGCGAAGCACTCCTAGCTGTGATGCCCTGATCCACATCGAAGATCAGCGTACAATGATGAGTATTCTGACTTCTGCTCCTCTAGAAGACTGCGACCGAAAGATTTATTGAAAGCCCGGCTTCATGCTTGGGGACGCAGCGCCTGAAACAGATCATCAGTTACTAGTCAGGGGGGCAGTGGATCTTTAATTTGAATGGCAAAAAGTACTACCTCCCATCCAGCAAGTGTCATTTCCCACTATCCTTCTCCTAATGCGTGATGAGGCCTCGGAAAATGAAGTGGCAAGTGACCCGGACCACTGACTCAGTTCATGTGGGTATTTTGATAGCTGCGTCTCCTTTTTATATAAGGGCAGGTCCCCCTCGCTGCATATTGGGTCTTCACCCCAGAAATGTTCTCCAAGACATCCCGGTCGGGGAAATTCAGCTATGGCTCAAACTTTTGGAAATCAGTTCTTTAGGGTCAATGGCAACTACCCAACAACTGACTTTAGGACCCCAGGCTGGATCCATCCTCCCAAGGCCCGGTGGAGGGATTTGGCCCAATATGTCTTGGCCAATTTTGAGGAGGATTTGGAGAGGCTGGGACTCTATGAGGCTGTAAAAGTAACCTGCTATGGCATTCAGATGAGCATAGCAAACTTCTATGCCATCTTCGAATTATAATGCCCAGCTACAAGGACTTTCTTTACCCATGCAGGTGAATTGGGCATGATTTTGTATGAGATTTGGCAGGTCTCTACTTTGCCAATCGGATATCACCCTTATGAAGAATACTTCTCATGTGAAGCGAAATTGGCGCTTTTGGAGAAGCAGGAGCTCTCTTTGTTCAAGACTTAGCCAGAGTTGATGTGCCACTTCTACATCTGCTCGAGCATGCATGGCAATCATAAGGGAGCTTCGAGTAGTTCGAAGAGTTGGGAGAATTATCAGTTCCCTAACCTGGAGGATGCTTTTGAAGCGGCTCACTGTGGGGTTGCAGACGAGGATATCTTTTAGAGGATGAAAGAGCATACCCAGGGAGACATTGTTCTGAAAGAAGATGATAGCATCTATGAGAAGGGTGACATTCTCAGGAGCTTTCATCACCAGGCCTGTCAACCAATGTCCCGGAAAGCGCTTTTGGCTGGGTTTTTATTAGTTTGGCTGAAGAGGTGTATGGTGCCATCTCCTTCTAGCGATGTCGTCCTCCCTACTTGGACTTCTTCCAGCGATAGTGTGTTGTATTCAGTAAGGTTTTCATACATTGACGGAGGCTTTCTGCAGACTACCGCCAACGAAGAGGGGAAAAGGGACGATCCTACCCTGCGATAGACCGAACCCCAGGATTAGTTGCCATATACTTACTTGATAGCATGGTTCGCTCTTCACTTTCCAGCTATTATTCAAGCTAGTGAAGAGCCCCCAGAGGGTGTTCGGGTAGCGCACCTTCGCCGATTTGAGGGTTCCTAATGGTCATGGACCTACGTTGCTGCGGTCTACAAGTTATTGTGCCGACATGACGTGTATAGTCTCTTCTGGGGCTTCTCCTAATCCGCAATGCGAAATATGGCGCGGAATTCAGGATGTTGGGGATGTAAAGACATTGTTGAGCAGGGGAATCTTCGAATGGCTGGTTAGCATCCGGCCTTCTCACTTGGTGTACAGGAGCGGAGATACCTGCTATTTGGAGTCGTACATCCCCAGCCGGTTTGCTCGTCAGTTCAGGTAAGACCAACTCTATATTGGCAATCCAAACACTAACTTGGCCTTCATGGGGAGCCTAATTGATGGTGCTCGAGCTTGGTGGTACTTAATTGCTTGTTGTAACGAGGCACGGCTGTGCATACCGTTGAGAACCCCAAACCTACTGATGACTTTGGGGTTCTACCAATGATACAGAATTTCAAGCTCCGCGCCAATTGGATTTTCTATTAACTCTTTTGGCATGAAGTGGATCTCCTAGCGACTGAAGCAGAAAGTCACCGAGAAGGGTGAGGGCAAAAGAGTCCGGGTGCCAGGCATTCTGGAGTTTATTGCCACTGCCGACAATGAGGCTTCAGACGCTGAAAGCCCTCGCTTTGAAGATGTTGCAGGTGCTAAGGCTCCAGCAGATGCTCCTGGCGGGGTAGGCACGACCCCTATGGAAGACATGGAAGTGAAAGAGGTGGCAGAAGAAGATCCTGACGTCCACTTCAAGCGGAAGAGGCATGGTGGATCCCGCAGGAAGAGGGTGGTGAAGAAACCCCATCGCTACACTCCCACTGTTATTGTAGAGAGTGAATCAGTTGCAGTCCCACCTCCCCCTGCCCCATTAGTTATTAAACTATCGGTGCAGAAATAAACAACTGATAAAGCTATTCCCGGCCTGGGTCCATTTTTTTGCAACACGTAGATACATACATATACAAATGTATACATATATTTTTTTTCGTGTCTGATGCAACTCAGTCGTTTAACTTGTGATTCAGGAACCGAAGCCGCAGGAAAACAGGGGGATTATTACGATCCCTTTTTCACCTACCAGACGAGGCTAGCTACTTCGTCATTTCTGAGGATTCCGAGGGTGACGTGGCTGGTGTGGTCCTTCAGGTGTCGGTGTCTCGAAAGAGAGCCGAACGGCTTCAAGCTCCAGAGGATGGTTCACAAAGCCCTTCGCAAGCGAAGGCGAGCCGGACATTCCAGTTATGGAAGCCGTCAGGATGGATGGAGTTCTTCCTGAGGTCACTTCTGGAGCTTCTCCCACTGCTGCCAAGGTTTCTTCCATGGAGCCCGTCGGAATTAGCGTTACCACTGTTGTCGAGGCGGTTGAGGCGGTATCACCTCTTGGTAATACCTTGACCATTTGTAAGCAACCCTTCCTTGATATTATTATATCATGTTTCAATAAAGTACTTTTCCAGGTGTTTCTCCTTTAGGTGCATCGACTTCAATGGAACCAGCGAATCTTCCTGGGGAATTCAGGGAAGAGACAATTACTTCAGCTGCTGCGGATGCTGCAGAGTTGGACGTCTTATTTCGCAACTTGCCCTCTTACCAGCCTGAGCCTACCGGTGAATCTAAGGTGGTCGAGGAGACGAGGGCTGGGGAACCAATCACACCCCCAACTGAATCGATTGGTGAGATATCGGTGGCTTCTCTGACGCTGCCAGTCTTGGCAACTACCAGGCTAAGGATAATCACCAGCCCTACATCTCCGACGCTGGTTATCAAGCCAGTACTTCTTGAAATAGTTACCAGTTCTACTTCCATCGTCGCTGATGTACTAGTTTCAATGAAGACTCCTCCCCGATCACCGGCGATCCACGTCTTTCTCCAGTCAGTGCTTCTGTCATTTCCTCCACCATTATGACAGTGAAACTGGTGAAGCTTTATCTTCTGGGACTACTCGCTCACCAGAAGTACTTGAAGCCGAGAAAGAATTTATGGCTGAGATAGTTGACAACTTTTACAAGAGCCTAAAGCGATCTGTTGATTTGGTCTTGAAGTGCTCAACTACCTTATTTTTTGCTCTAAAAGTGGTTCTCTCTTGAAACATTGAAAGCCTTCAAGACTTCAGAGGGGATGACCAGGCGCCGCATTAAAGCATCTGGTGGAGAGGCTTGAGAAGGACATGGGCGAGTGACGCCACCTTAGCAGTTCAGACTTGGATTCCTTAGTTGATGAAGAGCTTGAACGCCTCGTTGCTCAAATGCGTGAGGCTCACCTTGCAGCACAGGAAGTAGCCAAGGCAATATCTTCAGATTTAAAATCCTTGAAAACAAGGAAAGTAGAAATTGGAGATGCCATTGACGCTTTCAATAGTATTCTTCTTGATGCAGAGGATAAAATTGAGAAGGCCAAGGAGATGATCAAGAGGGCCAATCTTCTTTTGTCCAAGGCTGAACCGGTACGTCTTGAGGAGATCGCTCGGCTGGAGCAGCTCAAAGCCTAAATGATGAAGTCCTGCAGCAGTAGATAGCACAAAGGGCAACTTTGGTCAAAATTGAGGCTCGTCTATCCCAAACAGCAAACTTTAATGAAGCTGAGTTAAGATCGCAAGCATTTATCAGAGCTGCTGAAGAGAGGAAGAACAAGCTGGCCACTCTTAAAGAACGGATCAAGTCTTACGAAGCACAATCGTAGCTTGTAACCATGTATCCCCTCTTTTTTTTGAGTCAATAAAAATAATTTTATTTGACTCTTTTCTTGTATTTCCTGCTTGTTTATCTTCTGAGTGTGTAATAATTTCAAGTTATATTATAACTCTCAAAGAAAGGAGATAAAGGTATAGTTTTTCAACTTATACCATAAGAATATTAACTAATCTATTCAAAGGTTGACAACATGATAGAACTAGTTATTTGATAAATTATCACAAATAAATTTGAGAAATGACCGGATTCAAATTTTGTTGGGATAAAAATGGGATGAAGTGAATTTGATGATCTTTACTGTTCAGAGGTAATATTAACATAACAGATTAGAGGCCATTGGATTTATGAATAGGTTATGATGGATTAGACACCACAACCACATGATAGTTCCTACTGAATTAGAAAAATGAAGTCTAGAATTTGCCAGATAATAGTGACAAATTAGGTATAATTGGTCAAAATTTTCCTATTCAAAGGTGATGATATGGACATGATAATAAAATAGAGGTGAACCCGACTTTAGGGACCCGTCTATTCAGAGGTGATAAACTGAACATGATAGATTAAGACACACTAAACTTCGGATCCGCTGCCAGAGGAAATTGTATTAACTTGGCAGCTAGTTCATAAGGGACTGCAGAGATAGATTGAATATGGGCTCCTGTCAGTTCAGAGGTGATTGACTGGACATGACCAACTAAGGAGTCTCAGACTTGCAATCTGTTGTTTAGAGGTTTAATGTTAACATGACAGCAAGAACTCCCAGCCTTGATAGAGGAAAGGAGAACAAAGTTATGGACTCATCTGTTCGGAGGTGGTGAACTGGACATGACAGTTAGAGTACTATAAAAGAGAAAGATCTAGGTACCATCGGTTCAGAGGTAAAATGGACATAACCGATAGGAAGTTGCTAGACTCAGAGCCCTGCCGTTCAGAAGTGGCGAACTAGATATAACAGCAAAGGGATAGTCCCTACTGGACTGAAAGATGAGACTTGGATATCTGTTAGTTCAGAGGTATCATGGACATAACCGATTGAGAAGCCACCCAGCTCAGGATTTTTACCGTTCAGAGGTGGTGAACTGGACATGACGGTAAAAATAAAGAATTTCATTAGGGAAATAGTATTTGATTATGAACTCCGTTGGAAATTGATATCTCCTTTGGATGTTATTTGAAAGAAATTACCAGAGATATATTGTTAACTTGACAACCAAGAGAGTCCATTGGGGACTTTGAAGGGAGATAATAGACTTTGAAGAAAATCTATCAGAAACTCGCTGGGGAGTTAAGAAATATGAATCCCATAAGCGATCATATATCAGAGAATTTTTTGGGGATTTAGAATGAGATTTGTAAAGCAGCCTGTCAGAGGTGTTTAGAACATAACAACAATTTAAATGCACCTGTCATTCTATTAGGAGAACGACATTTGGAATTTTGATCTGTTGGGGATATTGATTTTATCCACAGACGAAAATGTTTAAGTCTCACTACCAGTGGTTTAGTATTAACATGATAGGTTTGACTCGTGATTCATTTTGTAAGAAAAATAAATATTATTTATGTGGTCCTTCCATTCCATGGATGGGAATTGGTAAGTGATTTTGGAGAGGAATCAAATGGGATCAGTTCCTTTAGGATTTTTAGTAAACCCTCAGCTGTTAATGGGTTTAGTATGCCTTTACCAACTATCATTTGAGTTGGGCTAGCCATGCTATTCCCCTCAGCATGATGAGTTGTCGAGAACTTATGTTGGGCATAAGAGCCAACATTTTCCTCTATCCTTAGCCGTTAGAGGTGTTGGATCATTTTGTTACTTTAAGTAACGTAATGTATCTCCTGGATCTTTACTCTGTAGATGAGTTAGGAATCAAAAGAATGGACACGAATTTCGTGAAAACTTTATCTAGAGATTATCCTTCCTTGTGGAGTCTCTGTCGACCATGTTTTAAAGTGAATGCGGAAGCGGTAGAAAGGTTCTGCAAAAGAATGCATCACGAACCTTCTTCAATGAGTTTGGCTTGATAAGCCATCGGGTAAACTCATTTGATTTTTCATTTGATCGGTTCCACGTCTTGATATGAATGTGGAAACAGTGGAAAGGTTCTGCAAAAGATGCGTCACAAACCTTCTTCAATGAGTTTGGCTTGATAAGCCATCAAATAAACTCACTTGATCTTCCATTCGATTGTTCGGACCATTTGTCGTTGGGTCGAGCTTCGATCGATCGAACAGGAGGAGGGAGATGCCACCACTGTATATAGAAAGTTAGGCTAGATAAACCATCCTTCTAATTATAAAGAAGAACACCTGAGACTGTTTCTTAGGCATGCTTGACCTCAAAATATGACCTATTCTTCTAATTTGAATATAAATGCATATTTATATGCTAGAGAAGAGTGACAAGGGTAAAAATTTGACGTTTTGCCTTTATCTTTTCTTTGATGTTTACATCATGCATCATAATATTTCCATAGTCGTTTGATTCGGCGTTATTCGACCATGATGTGACTCATTGAATAAGGAGAGAAGCTTTTGTTTGGCACTATCTAAACATCTTGAATCTGAAAATTCTAGTCAAAGGTATAATGTTAACCACCTGATCATAAGAAGCATCCTATCAAGGATAGTGCTTCTTCAAGAACCTACTGTTAATCGGCATCATGAGTGTATCATCATCTAGGGTTATAAGACGGTATGCTCCATTTGAATAGACTGATTCCACTATAAATGGTCCTTCCCATTTGGGCTGAAATTTGCCTTTGGTTTTGTGCATCATGATCATGGGTCATCTGACGGCTAAAACCAAATCTCCTTTTTGGAATACCCTTTGCTTAACCTTCTTATTAAAGGCTTTCGAGATTCGAGCTTGGTACAACTCAATGTGTTATTAGACTTGTAGTCATTTCTCATCTAGGGTTTTGAGTTCTTGAAGACGTAACCGATCATTATCTTCCTTTGTCATTTTGGTAGCTAAGGCCACCTGTAGCGACGACATCTAAATTTCTAACGGTATGACTGCTCCTCACCCGTATACCAAAGAAAAAGATGTATTTCCTGTCGGGGTTCGAACCGTGGTTCCGTAAGCCCAAAGACATTCACTGAGCTTCTCATTCCAGTCTCGCTGACTTGATGAAACGAATTTCTTGAGTAGCTTGATAATTGTCTTGTTGAATGCTTCTGCCAAACCATTAGCAGCAGGGTTATAAGCGGTTGATGCCACATTCTGAATCTGGTACTTATTATAAAACTGATAGGATGCTTGGCTTACAAATTGGAGACCATTATCATGAATAATCCGCCTAAGGAAACCAAACCGATGAATGACAAGGTGTTTGATAAAATTGACTACGTTGGAAGTTTTAACTTCACTAAGTGGTATAGCCTCTGCCCACTTTGAGAAATAATCGGTTATCGCTAAGATGAATCGATGACCTTGTTGACAAGGGACTGATGGATCCTACAACATCGATTCCCTATTCTTTGAATGGCCATGAAGCAACAGTCGGATGAAGTAACTCCGGAGGTTGATGTATAAAGTCTGCATGAATTTGGCAGGCTTTACACCTCTGTGCATATTTGATGGCATAACTATCATGGTTGGTCAATAGTAACCAAGTCTGTGCAATTAATCCTTGAGTTTCGGACCTGGTTAATGAGCTCCGCATATACCATCGTGAGCCTCTTTGAGTACTTCTTGTGCTTCTGAATTAGAGAGGCAACGGAGCAGGATGTCGTCATATGAACGATGATAGAGTGTTTTACTATCGGGTTATAGTAGAAGCGGAGAGACCTTCGTCGAATAGAAGCTGCTTCTTTAGGTCATCCAGCAATATATAATACAAAGCATAGTCAATGAGGAAAAACTGCCAATCTCTTGGTTCAAAATCCATTAAAGTTACATGGACTTCCTTAATTTTTAACACATGCTTAGGACAAATAAGGTGTCGAGTAGCCATTGTAAGATGATACATTGTGTTGATCAGTAAGGTCAATGTAGCTGCTAGTGCAGCCAAAGCGTCAGCCCTAATATTTTGGGATCGGGACACATGATTGATGAAAAAGCCATCAAATAAATTAGCCATTTTGATGACTGCATAGTAATAAGGTACTAAATTTTTGTGACGAATCTCATATTCTCCTTTAACCTGATTAACAATCAGTTTTGAATCACCATAAGCTTCAAGGTAGTGTACTCCATTTCATGGGCGAGCTGAGGGCCGATAAGTAGAGCATTATATTCTGCCACATTGTTGAAACATGGTTCTGTCGATGAAAATGCCCGAGGAAAGACATGGTATTGTGGTGAGATAAATACAACCCCACACCAGCAATGATCTTGCCTTTAGGGCCTATTCTTGATACTCCATCAAAGAACATTTGTCATGCTTTGTCCTCTGAAATCACATTAGATTCAAAAATCTCATCTGAAATATCTCATGAAGCTTCGAGCTTTCCGAAACCAAATGAGCTGCTAGTAAGTCTGCAAGCGCTTAACCTTTGACTGCCTTCTGAGGGACAAAGAGCATGTCATATTGAGACAAGAGGATGGCCCACTTAGCTAATTTTGAATTCAGCGAACCTGGTTTCGTCATGAGAAGATGCAAAGGATAAACTCTGGAAATGACATGTATGATTTGGCCAACCAAGTAATGCCGTGTCTTTTGAATAGCAAAGACAGGAGCTAAACATTCCTTCTCAATAGGGTAATAGCGAGATTCAGCCCCTATCAGAGTCCTGCTCAGATAGTAAGTGGCATGTTCATAGCCGTCATCATTCTTTTTAGTAAGCAGAGCATCAAGAGAATGGTCCATAACTTTCACATAAAGTAGGAATGGTTTTCCTGGTGTGAAAGCTACTAAGACTAGGGGTTTAGTGAGGTATCTTTTGATTTCCTCGAAAGCTTCTTGACAGGCTTTATCCTATACAAAAGTAACCTAGAGGGGGGTGAATAGGTGTATGGATAATATAATGACAAATGATGCAAAATTAAAAACTAAATGCAATACACTAAGTGTAACTAAAGAGTGTAGCCGAATTCCCGGTGAAGGGACCTAGACTAACTTCTCTAGATTCCTCTAAATAAGAGTTTAGGTGCTATATGAAGCTCTCTTTATTCAACATTAGTGAGGCACGCAAACAATACCAAGCATATAAGATATGAACAATATGATGCAATAAAAGATACAAAAGAGAGAGTTTAGAGATAGTGGATCAATCGCAAACACCGAGATATATTTCGAGGTTCGAGCCACTGCTCTACGTCCCCGTCTTCACAGAGAAGGATTTCCGCTATACGTCCACACAGGACTTCCCAAATAGGGAACCTCTACTGAGGATTTGGCAATTACAAACTAGGAGTACACAACTCCTCTCTTCAACCAAACAACCTCTACACAAGAGCCAAGGCACAACAACAATCACCTCCACACTTAGAGGGATAGGCACAAAGCCAAAACTCCAATAATCACCTCTACACTTAGATTGATAGGCACAAAGCCAAAACTCTAACCTCAATCACCTCTACACTTAGAGAGATACTAACAAACTCAAAACTCCTTCACAATCACCTTTACACAAGAGGGATACCCATAAACTCAAAGCAAAGAAAGATTATAACTCTTGGTGATCACAAAGATCACAAACAACTTTGGTGATCACAATAGACCACAAACTAATTTTCCCATAAAAACAAGATCCTATAGATAGGATAGAGATGATAACTCAAGTGTGAGAAAACAAAGAGTTTGGAGAACAAATCACAAAGAAAAACTCATAGGAAAAACTCTAGATAGAAATATAAATGTAGATCAAAACCAATTCCCAAAGACTCTCTTTTTCTTCAATTTTTTCAACCCTTTAAAATAAATAAAGATAAATCTTTTAGCCCAAAAACTCTTGAAAACTTATTGCTGAAACACTTGTAAAGATGAGAAAATTTGCTCTTTTTGAAATTCTTTTTTGAAAATAGCCCAAGAGATGGGTATTTATAACTCACTCCAAAAACTAGCCGTTGGCAATCTGGAAAAGCCAGATTTGCCCTTCCGGTCGACCGGCCAACGGTCATATTTCTGACCGTTATGCCTCCGGTCAACCACCCGGTCGACAGGGCCAAGCCATCAGTCGACCGCCCAGTCGACCAGCCAGCACCCGAGAGTGGGGTGCTTTCAGTCGGTCGACCGCGTTGTCGACCGGCCAAGTAGGCTGGCCATTGTGCACGTCTCGTGCACATCTGTCCATATGTCCGGTCGACCGCCAACTGATCTGGCTGGGATTTTTGGGTCTTGAAAACTTATCTTTTTAATTTCAATAAAATCTCATAAAATCACATAAAATTCACAAAAATAAGTTCTTATAAGATCTTTGAATACCAAACATGTGTGACAAGAAATCAACACATATTATAAACTATTTGAACTATTTTTGTGATAAAGAAATTTAGCCTTTAAACAAAAATCGTATTTTCCAAAAATCAAACTTTGAAATGGAAAACCGTTTTCTCCAAAACTTGTATAAATACAAAAACATGATATTGAAATAAATTTGAAGCATATTGTATATGGATAGAATCCAATATACATGTAAGATATATATCTATATTTTTGGCACGAAATCTAAAACCGGTTAAACCGAAAACCAAACATATTGAAACTTGTGTGTGTGAACTTGAGCATATCAATACTATCTACCTTTACACAAGATCTAACATTCTAAAGTAAACACAAATCGAAGTCTTCTTGTCTCCAAGCCGACTCGATCTAAACATGATTCAACGAGCTTAACTCTAACTGAGTACTAGATGCGATCTTGACGCGCGAGCTCTTGAATCAATACGTGTTAGCTCCCAAAACTCCTTTGTTGAAGCTAAACACCTACTAATATCTTGGTCAACAACTGAAACTATATAAACACAAGATTATTAGTAAACTATAACTACATGAGTTAATCATCATCAAAACTAGAGTGATGGGCCTTTCGGCCAATAATCTTCCCCTTTTTGATGATGACAAAACTCATGGAGTTATATATGCATGGATTAAAGATAAGCTTCATAGAAGCTCCCCCTTAGCTCATGCATTGCAATAAACAAAAAGATATTCAATGAAATGCGTAAATCAAGCAACACATATATGCATCAACAAGGAAATAAACATGCATAAATCACCAAATTCTTTTCCTTTTTTTTGCATAAATGAGAAAATAAAATAAACATGCATATATAAACTCAGCAAATTATTCTCCCCCTTTTTGTCAAATCATCAACAAAGGGGCGAAAACAAATCAAACAATAAGGATATATATGTGATATACATTCATGAAAAAGAAAGACGTAAAGTTACTCCCCCTGCATGCATGCATTATATGAAAAGAGATGTATAAGTGGAGATGTTAAGCTTCCCCTACACACGTGCATCACATAGAGAAGAGAGGTCAAGCTCCTCGATATGAGATACACTCAATATGAATTTATATATAGAGAAGATGTTAAACTTCCCTTGTATACTGTTGACACTTAAAAAATACAAGATTCTTATTGGTCCGAACAATGTCTAAACTTGTTGACATTTACAAAAGACAAGTGACAGACGAGCTGAAGACCAGTTTTCACCCATCTCCGAGGGACAAGGAAGTAACTTGGACTCCACTGATCCAGCAAGCAGACAGTGAACCCAGATTGTTTCTAAACAGACCTCAGCAGGTCTAAGATGCTAGCACTTAGCATCACATGAGCCCAAAGGGATAGCCTCGCTTGAGAGGCTAATATCACTCGACTTAGCCTCGAAGCCAACCAAAGCCTCGCCAGGAAGCCAACTCGCAACTTCGCCACAGAGGACTTCCAGCTCCGCCAAAGGGTTTCTTTCAGACTTCGCCAGAAGCTGCCTCCAGCTCCGCTACGAGCTCAATGCGGGCAGCTCCGCCATCGGTCTGCTATGGTCAACCTTTAACCAATCAAATCTCCGGATGAGATCGGATCCAATCAGATCAAATCCAATTAAGATCAAATCAGAGATCAAATTTGGCAGTTGATTGCCACAATCTCTTGACTCTCCTAAAATGAGTAAGAAGATCAGGAAAAATCCTCCAACGATATGGAAAGGATCAAGAAGATCAACCGACCTGCCAATTCTAGCTTCGCAGAATCTTTTCTTAGCCTCGCAGCAAGGCTACTTTCCGGATTCAAACAGATTCGATTCAATCTGTTTCTATATTTTCAAGGGACGGTTATACCCTTGCTCTCCCTATAAATAGCCCGCCAGGGGCACAAGAAGGGGAGAGAGCAATCAATCGATCGAGAGAGCTTTTCGAAGAGGATCAGAGGGCTTCTTTCTTTCTCAAAAAGACCACATACGCGAAGAGGATTCCACAAGCAGAGACTTCTTCAAGAGGGCTCCACAAGCAGAGGCTTCTTCACAACGCACCGTGCGCTCTCGAATTCAGAGATCTTTTAGAGAATTGCTTTCTCTATCCAGGGTGTTGATACCCTAACATCGTCCTTCTTCTCAAAGAATCTCCGGAACCAGGCGAGAAGGAATTCCTAATTGAAGGCGATTTTGAGAAGCAGCAAGAGGGTTCTACTAACCTTCTATTCTCTGATTCCCGGAACCAGGCGAGAAGGGAATCTCATCGCTCGCATCGTCAAAGGGACAAAGTGGTCGCGCGTTGACCAGACTCCTATCGGCACACTTCTCCAGAATCTCTGAGGAGATCTACTTGTAATCTTTTTAAGAATACTTGTAATTTAGCTCCTCAAACTCTTTTTTTGTAAGTTTTCCCCCTTTTGCAAATATAATGGAAAACAAGATGGCGACTCCGCTGGGGACTGTATTCTCCACTGCCGAGAATCAAGTGTCGCAATGCGACGAACAGACCCTCGGGTCTAATTCTGAATCAGAAAAGCCGGTGCAGCCAGAGCTTCTCTGGCTAAATCTTCAAGGAAAGTCTCTGCGGAGATAGAAAAGGTTCTCTGCAAACCTACTGCGGTTATTTGGCGCAACAAGGAAGCACGTTCGCAGTCTGATTCCTTTACTTGTGAGAACTTGGTGGTTCAGTTCGATCAAGGAAGATTTGAAGAAGTCCTCTCTGGGGGTGGCCCAATGCTTCGAGCACAGAAGCATAGGAAGGTTTCCACGACCAAGGTTTCAAAGCAGAAACCGGAAGCAGAATTCTGCCAACACCCCTCAGCCTCGCGTGTGGCTAATCAGGTTCCTTGCGAACCTAAGTCTCCTCTGCCAAGGCGGGTATGGAAGCCTAAACAGAAGTCTCCAACCGAAGCTTCAGGCGTAGCTATGCCTAAACCGCGCCTCTCTCGCGAAGAAAAAGACAAGATGCCTGTCTGCTCTAATCATAAAGTCAAGACGTCAATCATACCGCCGCCCAATTCAAGAGCAGCAATGCCTTGTGCCAGCATCGTTCTTATGAGCGAAGCTACTGTACCACAGCATACTCACTGCGTCCATGGCCGCGAGGCTAGGGCCAGAGTGTTATCTAAGGCAAATCCCCTTTGCAGCGGCATAGTGGGTAAAGCACCACAGCGTGCTCCGCTCTCCAGTTTGTCAAACATTAAGCTCGCACCTGTTGGCGAAGCTAGAACTGAAGTACTATTCAGTGCTAATCCCTTCCGCAGGGATAAGAGGAACGGAACATCATCCTATGTACGCTCTAGAAAGGCCTCTCCACAGGATTATGTAGGCTCCCATGGGCTTGACTTGCGGGAATTCTTGACGAACAAGCGGAAGTCGATGTCTTTCCGAACTACTTCCCCCTGTTGTCAACAAAGGGGATGCCAGCTGGTGACAATCCATTCAGCTCGTTGCCGGTCACGACGAATCCTCACCACTCCTCCATGCCGGCAATCAGTCTTTGATCGGCTGTCTGTACATCTCCCTATGAGGCATCACAAAAGGAGCATCTCGCGAGATCCACCCTCTGCATCCGTCAACATGACCGGAAGAGGACGAGAGTCACGCAGAGGAAGTCAAACATCTGACGACACCCGCAGCTTCCCAGATCCAGACTACAGCCCAGGCTTAGGCGAAGTCTTGGTGCATGAAGAAGGTGTCTTCTGAAACACTAGATCCAGGGTGGCGATACCCTACAGTTACGAGCAGCCTTCTTCCTCGACGGCCCTAGCCTCGTCACAGCCCAGGAGATCACTCCAATCATCGGACGAAGAAGATGAAGATAGTGGGTACGCCTCTTCGGCGACAGTTAGCTCGGTGCGAACAAACAGAGCATCAGTCAATATGGCTGATAACGTCAACGACGACCTTCGTCGGCGCCTGGAAGCTCAGGAGCAAACTTCCAGAACCCAGCAAGAAGCCTTGGATAATATTCAACAGATGCTTGCTCGACTCCTCAGCAATCGGAATGACAACGATGCCGGGAGCAATCACGATGAGGAGGAACACTTCAGCAATGAGCAGCCAAAGCCGAGAAATCAAAGGAGGGTTCTTCCTTAGACGCCGAAGTCCTTAAGGGCCTCCAAGCTCAAATCGCATCCCTAACTCAGAGGGATGAATTAAAGAAGGTAGGGGCAGTCCGTCCTTATCCGCTGGAGTGGGATTCGGTGCCATATCCACCGAAGTTCAAACCACCAACGTTGCATACCTATAATGGAAAGAGCTCGCCAAATCAGCACATCTACTATTTTAGGTCTCAGACTAGTAATGTTATAAGCAATGACGCCATCATGGCTAGGCTATTCATTTGCACCTTAAAAGGGGTGGCATTTGACTGGTTCCGAAGTCTACCCCCGGGCTCTATCAACTCCTGGATCGACCTGGAAACTCGGTTCCTCTCTCGTTTCTATGAGGACGATACCGAAGTGACCATGGACAAGCTCCTCTCCACTGTCCAGAGAAAGGGCGAATCTGTCCGTGACTACATTGAACGTTTCAAAAATTTATACTTGATGTGCCCAGCTGGGATGCCATTACCCATGCTCTTACAGACATGTAGGCACAACTTCCTGGACTAAGTAGAAGTTCGCATGGGGGCTGTCAAGGCCCACACTTGGAAAGAATTGGTCGAACAAGCTGAGATAGCCGAAAAATCGGCTAAAAAGTTCGAATCATCCACCCCTAGAGGCAAATGGGGTATGAACAGTAAAGGACGTAGCGACCTACCGCAGTCTTCTCAAGCCAAAGGGAAAGAGACTATGTCTGTGGAATTGTCCGGGGACGTGCAGTCAAAGGCCAAGAAGAGTGGCTTCAATAATCAGAAGCCTAAGTTCCCTCCAAAACAGTACTCCTTCAAAGACGATCAGTGGTCACGATATTCCATCTGCTCCACAAAGGGAATAAAATGAAGCTACCAGATGCTCGGCGTCCCAATGAGATAGGACGCACAAACGATCCCAAATACTATCTCTATCATAGGATGATTCACCATCCTACCGACAAATGCTATGTCCTCAAAGATAGAATTCAAGCCTTGGTCGACGTCGGGGTTCTGACATTGAAGACAGAGCAGAAGAAAGTCACTGCCAATATGGCGACCCTCGAGTTCGGCAAAACCCCAAAGGTCACAGTTCCTGACGGACCTATCCAGCCCCCACGCCACGGTTGGACGTCAAGCATCCTCCAGCTACAACTTAAAAAAATAAGGGTCTTGTTCCCTTAACATGGGAGACAGGGGAAGTCATGTGGATACACCCAGACCTCGTCCAAGACGTGCAGTGGGATTCAAAGAAGCCTAAGTCAAAGGGTAAATCTTGCAATGTCATCTCCATCCTGCCAGACGACGACAATCTTACATCGGCTTCCCTCAGTGATTCTGAAGGAGAAAAGCATGCTTGCGCAGCGCAAGCCGATGCGCCTCAACAGACGGGCACCCGATCCAAAAAATCATACTTGAGGCAGTATGAAAAGTCTACTGACGAGATACAACAGCAAACAACGTCAGTACCAATATCAGCACCCACTCCAATTCCAACTAAGGAAAAAAAAAAGGCCTAAGGAGGTACTATTCGACCACGTGTTGAAGAAACCATCAGCCCAAGGGTTTGATACGCCCTTTCGGTTTGACATATTGGTTCAACTGGCCAATATCCCAGCTCGTAACACTATACACGAGCTCCTTCGCCTCTCAAAAGAGACAAGAGAAGCACTCAGGGATGCGCTAGCCAATTCAGAGTCCTTTCTAACATGCATGCCTGAGGTCCCTAACGACGACGTTCAGTCTCCTTGCCCAGAATGTCATCATACATAATCCAAGGTGCCTGCTATTACTTTCACGGCGGAAGATATGCTTCTCAAAGACAACAAGCATAATCGACCTCTGTACTACACCGGATATATCGGTTCAACGTGCATTGAAAGAGTACAAGTCGATCCGGGGTCCGCACTCAGCATCATCCCCAAAAGGTTTCTCTATTTCCTCGGCATACCGCTGTATAGGTTGTCCGCAACCACCACTACAATATACGGTTTTAACGCCGGGAGCAGTCACCCACTTGGGAAAATCCGGCTCCGTTGCAGAATCGGGAGCCTGAAGTCAGAAGTGACATGCTATGTCATTGACGCTGACACGTCATATAACCTGCTTCTAGGACGACCATGGATCCATGCCAACTGGATCGTTCCTTCTACTCTGCACCAATGCTTCAAATATGTTGAAGATGACGCGACAGTACGAACTGTCTTTGCTGAGAAGCAACCATTCAAAGGGGTAGAAAATTATTTCACTGATGCTCTCCTGTATCAAGAGACCGGTGAAACACCCGAAGAACCATTGCCAGACGAGGATGAAAGTGGCAATGAGGCGGATTCAGAATCCGAAGCAGGCATGCCAGCCATTCTGATCGGTGGACCAATTATAGCATGTCTCAATAATCCCCAATGTAATACTCCTTCAGAGGATGAAGGTGAATGGGTAATTAATGATAATATTTCTTTTGATTATCCTGCGAGTGTTGGGTCGGTTAGATCCATTACAGATGGCTCTCTACACATGCCCTTACATAAGCCGAGTGCGGCCAGCACACCTATGGAAGCTATAGAAGGGGCCACGCTAGTGATCCCTCCGTCCAAACAAGGTCAGTTACCAATAATCTTCGGTAGAACCCAACCACGGCGACCCACAGCTGCAGATTCAATTTCAGATTCAGACACTCCACAGTTCTTCCATTACGCGCGGCCGGCGCGCCATATTATGAAGAAAATGGGATACGACTTGAAGCATGGAGCAGGCCTGAATTTTGGAAAAGGAAGGCGCGGCTTGATGCGGAACTTTGTGCCTAAAGGGAAGCCTACAAATTACTATGATAATACACGCAGGGGGTTAGGATACGTTACACCCACATTGTCAGCAACGGTTCAAGCCAAAGACGATGAATCAATTCCATCACATTCAGCCTCATCCTCCGAGTGGGACTCAGACGTCAGTATGGGAATGATGTTCGAAAACCTCACCGTTAATATGACTTCGAGCAGTCAATTGGAGCCCGTAGAAGCTACTGATGAGGAACCATGGGCCCAGCAATTAGACCTCCAATGGGAAAAGCGATTCGAATTGCGCGAACCACCTACTGAAGACAAGGTGATGCAGGTCAACTTGGGTAGTCAAGACTACCCTAAGCCCATTTTTATAAGTGAAAGCCTATCACTTACAGAAAAGGAAGAATTGATAATACTCGTAAAGGAGTATATAGACGTCTTCGCATGGAGCTACGAAGACATGCCCGGATTTGATCCACAAGTAGCCGTGCACCGTCTAAATATCAAGCCCGACGTCAAGCCAATCAAGCAGCAACAACGTCGGTTTCGCCCGAACATTATGGAAGCTATTGAAGCCGAAGTTCACATGCTCATTGCATGTGGCTTCACCCGGGAGGAACAACATCCAGATTGGGTAGCTAACATCGTCCCCGTCCTCAAGAAGAACGGGAAAATACGGGTCTGCATCGACTACCGTGATCTCAATACGGCCTGTCCTAAAGACGAATTCCCGCTACCCATCACCGACGTCATGATCGACAATACCTGTGGATTCGAAAGAATGTCTTTCATGGACGGCTTTCAGGGTACAACCAGATTAAGATGTATCCCGATGACGAGAATCATACTTCGTTCCGAACACCATTGGGGGTATACTGCTACACTGTAATGCCCTTCGGACTGAAGAACGCCAGAGCAACCTATCAGCGGGCAATGAGCACAATCTTTCGCGATCATCTCCGAAAACGGTAGAATGCTATGTCGATGACATTGCCGTCAAAAGCCGCAACAAGAATAAACATCTTCGCGACCTGAGAATGATGTTCGACATAATGCGGGCTCATCAACTGAAAATGAACCCGACAAAATCCTTCTTGGGAGTGTCAAGTGGCAAGTTCCTTGGGTTTATTGTCACATCAAAAGGGATTCATCTTGACCCAGACAAAGTCAAAGCCATTCAGAGCATGCATCCACCTAGGAACCTCAAAGAGCTCAGGGGCTTGCAAGGCAGGCTGGCTTATATCAGAAGATTCATTGCAAATCTCTCAGGCCGCTGTCAACCGTTCACCCAACTCATGAAAAAGGGCACTTCCTTCGTATAGGGTCAAGCTTGTCAGGAAGCATATGAAGACATCAAGAGGTACCTCACAAAACCTCCAGTCTTGGTGGCCCCTACATCAGGGAAACTATTTTTGCTTTATGTAAAAGCTCTGGACTACTCCCTCGGTGCCCTCCTCGCTCAAAAGGACGACAATGGCCACGAGCAGGCCATTTATTATCTGAGCAGAACTCTCATAGGAGCGGAATCTCGCTACAACCCTATCGAGAAAGAGTGTTTAGCTCTCGTCTTCGCTGTTCAGAAGACACGACATTATTTGGTCGGCCAGACCATACATGTCATCTCCAGAGTAAACCCATTGCGTCTTCTTATGACGAAGCCAGGATCATTGAATTCAAGATTGGCTAAGTGGACACTTTTATTGTCTCAATACGACATGATCTTCACCCCTCAGAAGGCGGTTAAAGGCCAGGCCCTTGTAGAGTTCTTGGTTGTTCATCCAGTTCCGGAACATTCAAAACTTCACGAAGATATCCCTGATGAAGTCTTCGAGTCTTATGCAACTTCAGAAGAGGAAGTGTGGCAGATGTTCTTCGATGGAGCATCGCGAATGGGCCCTAAAGGCAAGATTATTGCCGGAGTGGGGGTTGTGTTTATCTCCCCGCAGAACCATGTTCTTCCCAGAGCATTTTCTTTGACAGAATCATGCTCCAACAATATAGTAGAATATAATGCTCTGCTCATCGGTCTTCAACTTGCCCATGAATGGGGGTACGCTACCTCGAAGCTTATGACGATTCAAAACTGATCATCAATCAGGTTAAAGGCGAATACGAAGTCGCCATGAGGACTTGGTGCCTTATTATCACACGGCCGTTGAATTGGCCAACCTATTTGAAGGTTTCTACATCGGGCACGTGTCTCGATCTCAGAATACCAAGGCGGACTCTCTTGCTGCATTAGCAATGACACTAGCCTTGCCAGCCGACACCGAGTATCACCTCACAGTCGCAACTCGACATTTTGTATGCTCCAAGCACATGCTAAGAACTCGAGAAGTCTATAATGTCTCCACGGATATTGAACCAAGAGACTGGCGCTTTCCTCTCATTGACTATGCTTTGCACGGTCTGCTTCCAGACGATCCTAAGGAAGCGGTGTCCGTCAGACGAAGGTCTCTTCGTTTCTACTACGATCCAACTTTGAAGACACTTTACCATCGTTCATATGACGGTGTTCTCCTCCGTTGCCTTTCTCATTTAGAGGCACAGGAAGCGCTCCAAGAAGCGCACGACGGTACTTGTGGAACTCATTCGCCAGGTCCTAAACTTAAAGATCGGTTGCATAGGCTGGGATATTATTGGCCAACTATGATAGCCGATGCCATCCAATATGCACGAAGGTGTAAAGCATGTCAGATTCATGCGGACTTCATATACCAGCCTTCGGAGCTGCTCCACCCGACTGTTGCTTCATGGCCATTTGAAGCATGGGGAGTAGATGTCATAGGGCCAATTAGTCCCTCTTCGACGAAAGGTCACCGGTTCATCCTTGCAATAACCGACTACTTTTTAAAGTGAGCGGAGGCTATACCATTAACTGAAGTCAAGACCTCTAATATGGTTAACTTCATCAAACACCATGTCATCTATCGATTTGGTGTCCCTAGGCGGATCATTCACGACAACGGTCCCCAATTCATAAGCCAAGTGTACTACCAGTTCTGCGATCAATACCGAATTCAGAATGTGGCTTCAACTGCCTATAATCCTGCCGCCAATGGCTTGGCGGAAGCATTTAACAAAACGATCATCAAGCTACTCAAGAAGTTTGTCTCCTCGAACAAGCGAGATTGGGACGAAAAGCTCGGTGAATGTCTCTGGGCCTATCGAACCACGGTTCAGACACCGACAGGCAATACGCCTTTTTCCCTGGTATATAGGTGCGAAGCAGTCATCCCATTGGAAATCTAGATGCCGTCATTGCGAGTAGCTCTGACCACTAAAATCACATCAGAAGACAATGATCGGTTACGTCTTCAAGAGCTCGAAGCCCTAGATGAGAAGCGACTTCAAGCCCAGCAACATATTGAGTTATATCAAGCTCGAATCTCAAAAGCCTTCAATAAGAAGGTCAGACAG
This sequence comes from Agave tequilana, assembly GCA_038442645.1. Classification (NCBI taxonomy): domain Eukaryota; kingdom Viridiplantae; phylum Streptophyta; class Magnoliopsida; order Asparagales; family Asparagaceae; genus Agave; species Agave tequilana. Next base: position 103,212 of record JAVJIF010007211.1, read on the forward strand.
AGAGTCTTCCAGAAAGGAGACCTGGTTTTAGCCGTCAGACGACCGATGATTATGACGCACAAGACCAAAGGCAAATTTCAGCGTAAATGGGAAGGACCGTTCGTAATAGAAACACTCTATTCAAACGGAGCATACCGCCTTATGACTTCAGATGGCGACCTACTCATGATGCCGATCAATGGCAAGTTCTTAAAGAAGTATTATCCTTAATCAAGGATCCTTCTCATGATCAAGTTAACACTACACCTCTGATCAAGATCTTCGTGTCCAAAGTACACACAAAGAGAGCCTTTCTCTTCCTCCAAGTGAGATAATACAACTGTAAACCAGTAGGAACCTGGTCGTGCATTGGCTGTCCCGAAGGAGAATCGAGGTTATGCATATATTAACTAGATAATCTGACATCCTTAACGATTAAGGATAGAGGAAAATGTTGGCCTGTAAGCCCAACATGAGTCCTCGACAACTCATCATGCTGAGGGAAATAGCATGGCTAGCCCAATTCAAACGGTAGTTAGTAAAGGCATATCAAATCCATTGACAGCTGGGGCTTTGCTAAAAATCCTAAGGGACCAGTTCCCATTTGATTCGCTCTCCAAAATCACTTACCAATTCTCATCCATAGAATGGTAAGTCCACATATACATTTCACTGTTACGTTAACATTAAACCTATGACAGTGATTCCCTCGTTTCTCCCTGTGAGAACGAGACCTCCAAAATCACTTACCAATTCTCATCCATAGAATGGTAGGACCACATATACATTTCGCTGTTACGTTAACATTAAACCTATGACAGTGATTCTCTCGTTTCTCCTTGTGAAAGCGAGACCTTTTTCCAAATTTCATTACGACCTTTTTCCAAATTTCATTACAACCTTGAGCTTGGTGGCATCTCAAACGGTTATGTCATCGCGACCTCTGAACCAGCAGACAGCTAAGTCTCAACTCCGAGCCCTGTTGACATTTACAAAAGACAGGTCTCGATACTTGTTGACATTTACAAAAGACAAGTATCAACAACCTTGAGCTTGGTGGTGTCTAAATCGGTTATGTCATTGCGACCTCTGAACCAGCAGACAGCTAAGTCTCAACTCTGAGCCCTGTTGACATTTACAAAAGACAGGTCTCGATACTCGTTGAAATTTACAAAAGACGGGTATCACCACCCTTCGAGCTTGGTGGCGTCTCAAACGGTTATGTCATCGCGACCTCTGAACCAGCAGACAGCTAAGTCTCAACTCCGAGCCCTGTTGACATTTACAAAAGACAAGTCTCGATACTTGTTGACATTTACAAAAGACAAGTATCACCAACCTTGAGCTTGGTGGCATCTAAATCGGTTATGTCATTGCAACCTCTGAACCAGCAGACAGCTGAGTCTCAATTTTGAGCTTGTTGACATTTACAAAAGACAAGTCTCAACTCCGAGCCCTGTCGACATTTACAAAAGGCAGGTCTCGATACTCGTTGACATTTACAAAAGAAGGGTATCACCACCCTTCGAGCTTGGTGGCGTCTCAATCGGTTATGTCATTGCGACCTCTGAACCAGCAGACAGCTAAGTCTCAATCTCGATACTTGTTGACATTTACAAAAGACAAATATCACCTACCTCGAGCTTGGTGGCGTCTCAAACGGTTATGTCATTGCGACCTCTGAACCAACAGACAGCTGAGTCTCAATTTCGAGCCCTGTCGACATTTACAAAAGACAGGTCTCATCTTTCGATCCAACACAGACCGGTGTCAGGCTTGGTGGCGTCTCGACCAGTTATGTCATTGATACCCAAGTCTCATTATCCAACCCAACAAGGATTATGTTCTCAAGTGTCTACAATACAACTTTGAAAGGACAATCCAGCAAATGAAACGAGTCGGAGACTCGACAGGGAGTCAAAACAAAAAAGAAAGAATTTTCATTGATTCCAAAGGATGAGATACATGGAGGCACATATACAACGACCTACAGGCGTACATTGTAAGATCTGATCCGCTCTCCAGGGGAAGCCAGCCTCGTTCTCCAGTCATCAACAGCCTGGGCAAGCGCCTGTGACCTCAGCTCAGCCACATTAAAATCCATTGCCAGGCCCAAACGAGCTTCGACCTCCACCAAAGTTGCCCTCTGTGACAATCCCTGCTGCGAGAGTTCGTCACTTTGAGCCTTGAGCTGCTCAAGCCGCGCAGCTTCTTCAAGACGCACCGGTTCAGCCTTGGACAAGAGAAGGTTTCCCTTCCTAATCATCTCCTTGGCCTTCGCAATCCTATCTTCAGCGTCAAGAAGAGAACTAGTGGAGGCATCGATAGAACCTCTGTTTGCCTTGTTTCCAAGGATTTCAAATCAGAGGAAAGAGCCTCAGCGGCTTCTTGGGCGGCAAGACGGGCTTCATGCTTTTGAGCGACAAGGCGCGCAAACCGCTCATCAACTAAAGATTCCAAGTCCAAGCGGCTGAGACGGCGCCATTCCTCTACGTCCCTCTCGAATTGATCTACCAGGAGCTCCAAGGCAGCGGCCTGGTGGTACCCTTCAAGGTCCCGAATACTTTCAATATTGCGTAAGAGGACCACCTTCAAAGTTGAGAACGATATAGTCGAACCTTTCAAGACCAAGTCGATGGATCGCCCTAAGCCTTTGTAAAAACTATCAACTATGTCGCCTATATAATCGTTTTCAACCTCGGCCACCTCTGGTAGACGGGCAACTTCAGAAAAGTCCACCAGCCCGGTCGATACCACCGAGGAAGGAGCAACAGGAACACTGGCTGTAGCAGCATGACAGGTCATCAGTGATCTCGGCGGAGTCTTCATTGAAACCAGTACACTAGCCACCGCTGAGGTAGGACTAGTGACCATCTCCTGAACAGCAGGCTCAACCACCAGGGTTGGGGAAGTAGGGCTTGTAATCACCCTCAGCTCCGCACTTGGCAAAATTGTCGGCACCTCACTCGTTGATATAGTTGGGAGTGAGGACACCTCCGGAACTGCCATTTTTTCAGCCCCTGGTCCTTCGGCTGGCTTGGGCCGATAAGAGGGCAGGTCACCATATAGCGCATCCAACACAGCAGCATCCGCCTCGGTCGAAGTGCTCATATCACCCTTGGACTCCCCAGGAAGATCAGTCGGTTCCCTTGAAGCTAATGCACCTTGAGGCCGAACACCTGTAATAAGACTGTGTTTAGACAGGACACAACATGTAATAGAAGCCAAGAGGTCAGGACAGTACCATAAGATGACGTCGCCTCAAACATCTCGGCAGCCGCATCAGTCTCCATGGGCTCCATCGGAAAATTCTTGGCGGAATCAGCACGAATGACCGGCCCGCTCGCCGAATCTCCTGTGGACCATCCAATAGAGGTCGACGCTACAGGGCTTCCTTTGGAAGTCCCAGCGCCCGAGGGACCAATGTCGGCCGCATCACCTCCGGACTCCTCCGGGTGGACAAAAGAACCAGCCTCAGTTCCATAAGTAAATAGGGGATCATAATGTTCCCCTTGCTCTCCAGCCGCCTCAGCTCCTATAATCAAGAAGAATTGATAATAAGTCATTTGGAACACACAAAAGACCTATTATACAGACGGAGTTGATCTTACCCAGATCCGGAGCAAATTCACCGGTAGTCGGTTCAGCAACCGACGGGTCCGTTACTAACGGGATAGCAAGAGGGAACGCTGCTGAGGGTACGCCCTCTACGACAACCGTAGGAGCCTGGCGACGGGGCTTCTTCGCCAATGACTTCCTACGAGATCTACCCTCCCGCTTTCTTTTGAAGTGGACATCAGAATCCTCTTCCTCCACCTCTTCTACACGATGAGGGGGAACGGTCCCCATCACACCAGAGCCAGTCGTAGAAGTCTCAGCCCCCGCTCCCGCTTCGAAGCGAGGACTTCCTGCATTTGAGGCCCGCTGTCATTAATAGCGACGAATTCCTCTATGCCCGGGACGCGGACCCTTTTGCCTCCCCTCTTCTCAGAAGCCTTCCGTTTTAACCGCTGAGAAAATAACTTCACACCAGAGCTGTTGGCCTTGAAATCGAGGGGTGTGGAGTTGGAAGTTATGTACCACTGGCAGAAGCACAGGGTCATTTGAAGATTGGGACTCTTCAACGGCGTACGCAGCCGCGCCCCAGTACCGCCTGCAGTAAAGAATCGCCATGACGGGCCCCGTCAATAAGACTCCCCATGAAGGCCAAATCAGGATTGGGGTTGCCCACATACAGCTGGTCGTACCCAAACTGCCGAGCAAACCGGCTGGGGACATAAGGTTCTAAATAGCAGGTATCCCCGCTTCTGTACAATAAGTGTGAGGGCCGGATGCTGACCAGCCACTCAAAAACTCCCCAGCTCAGGGAAGACCGCCCTTCCCCCACATCTCGGAACTCCTCATCGTATCCTGCACCCCGAATATGGGGAAAATAGCGGAAGAGACCGTAAACGTCATATCGACGCACCAATTTACGGGCCTCAGCCACGTATTTCTTCAGCCACGAACGTCCTTCGAATCGGCGGAGGAGCGCCATTCGAACACCTTGCGGAGGGTCCTCTCCAGCTCCAATCAGCGAAGGACAATGTAAGGCGAACCACGCCATCAGATAGGTGTAGGGCAGACCTATCCTAGGATTGGGTCCGTCACAAGGCAAAATGGCTCCCTTTCCACGCTTCGTCGGCGGCGGCCTGCAAAAAGCCTCCGTTAATGCACGAAGGCCTCTTTGAATGCAGCACACCATGGCCGGGAGAAGACCCAGACGGGGACCATGGACCAAACGAACGGCGGGCAGCAAAACATTCGGATGAACGATGTCACCCAGACGGGCACTACGCATTTCTTCAGCCAGACGGTTAAGAAACCGGCTAGCAGTGCCTCCCGAGACATAGGCTGACGAGCCTGATGATGGAAGCTCCGAAGGACATCACCCTTCTCATAGGGACCATCGTCTTCAGTTATGACAAGATCCCTTTGAAGGTGCATCTGCATCCGTTCAAGGATATCCCCATCAGCAACTCCGCAATGTGCTGCTTTAGGAGCATTCCTTATATCCGGGAATAAGTAATTCCCCCAGCTCTTCAAGCTACAAGAAGTGCCCTTGCTGCCACCATGGATCCGGAACAAATGTGCAAGTGGCACATTAACTCCCGATAAGTCTCGAATAAGGCAGGCTCCTGCTTCTCCAGAAGAGCCAACTCCGCCTCGCACGGAAAGTATTCTTCATAAGGGAGAGACCCGAAAGGCAAAGCAGAGATTTCCCACATCTCATGCAAGGCCATGCCCAACTCGCCGACAGGGGTAAAGAAAGTCCCTGAAGCTGGGCAATATAATTCAAAGATGGCGTAAAAGCACGCCACATTCATCTCAATGCCGTGGCAGGTCGCCCTGACGGCCTCATAGAGGTTCAGCCTCTCTAAATCCTCCTCGAAATGAGCAAGGATGTAGGTAGTCAAATCCACCCACCACGTCTTCGGAGGATGAATCTAGCCCGGAGTCCTGAAGTCAGTAGCAGGATAGTTTCCATTGACTTTGAAGAATTGATTGCCAAAGGTCAGCGCCACAGCCGGATTTTCTCCTGCTGGAACCTCTCGCGACACATTCCCAGGGTGTAGACCCATTATGCTATGAGGAGGCCCTGCTCTTGCATAACCAGGAGACTGAAGTGCCAATCTCCCTATGTGGATGGAGTCGGTATTTCGGCTCACATCCCATGCCATCTTCCGAGCCTGCGTCACACACAGGAAGGAAGACAAAGAAAAATGTCGTCTGTTGGATGGAAGGTAAAACTTCTCATCACCCAACTGGAAGATCCAATTCTCTTCTCCGGCCTGTAGTTGGTGATCAGGATCTGGCACGGTATCCCCAAACATGAAGTCAGGCTTCCTATAAGTCCGACGGTCAACATCTTCAAGAGGAGCCGTAGTCAGAATACTCCTCGTGGTGTGCTGGTCACCACCGTGAATAAGCATGTCTCGAACAAGAGAGCTCTGCTCACTAAACAGAGAAGCTTGCCCTTGAAATTACAAGCTGATATTACCATCAACTCTGCTGGTCATCCCAAACAGATTGTTCATGGGACCGGGAATGTAGTGCACTGTAAGAACAAAACGAACTATGATTAGTTCACCAGCCAAGCGAACATGAAGATATAAAATTTCACCAAGGCATAGTCTCGCCCAGTGAGCAAAGCCAGCAATGCGATAGCTTCAAAGCTTAATCTCGCAGATATGTCTGCATTTTGCAGAAAATGCCCAAGTATTAACTTCGCTTAAGCAGGAGGCGGCACAGCCCTGAGGACTAACTTCGTCAAAAGGACATTATGGTCAAAAATTGTTATTAGTCCTTTGCGGCCATGATTGAGGGGACAGACCCATATCCTGTTCATTCAAACAGGATGAAGACAGTCCAAGGGATAGCTTCGCCTAGAAGCTTAAAGAAGAACTCTTCAGTTCTTGAATTCCCATTCAAGAAAATAAGGGAAATGCAGGGAAATGGATTCCCTAACAATACCAGATCATAATTTGATCATTTTTGGGTTCATCCAAAGACAGCCAGACATCGGCTTTAAAGGAGAGACGGCAGTCCCTAATCAAAAAGGGAAAGATCCCTACCGGCGATTGGTCGTTCGATGACCGGAGGAGGAGAAGGGCCCTCCGCTGCAGAAGTTGCCACTTCTTTCCCCGCTCGTCTCTTGGGCGCCATTGAAGAGCTGCAGAAGCTTTCAAACCTTTAAATGGAGAGGAAAGAGGAAGAAGAAGAGTCAAAGGTCTCTAAAAATTTCAAGTAAAGAGATCTGCTCTTCCTCAGCCCGATCGAGCTTTTATAGGCCAATCAGCGCCTGAAACGATGCCTTGTAAACAGTACAGGTTGTCGTTTTGAATTAATTTGAAACGCCGCCTAAAGCGCCTTCCCGAGAAGTGCTGATTCAGCCACTAAGGGCTAACTTCACCATGAGTCAAAGTGCGGACTTCGCACAAGTTCATCAAGAACTTCGCCAAAAAGATTGCCTTAGCCCACTAAAGGCACAGTTCGCCGATATACCGCCATCGTGCGAACCTCATTCAAAAAGGACCCTGTCCTTAACTCTGCACGAAGTTCAGCCCCGTTATAGCCAAATTCTCAATGAACGCAGGCAAAAATTAGATGAGCAGAAAAAGAACTTTCATTGATTTAAGAGGAAAGGTACATTGATATTACATCAAGGTTGTGTTTCGTACAACAGATTCGGTTGCTCAGCAAGATCATTTGCGCAAAAGGCATACAAGTAGTTTTATCTGCTTCCAAACCAGACCAACTGGATACGAAAGGCCTTCCTCCTGCACAAGGCCGTAACCAGTTGTGCCACATGGGCAGGGCCATAATTTTCCACAAATGGCAGATTTTACCACCAGGAAGCTGGATCACCTTTGATGAAAATTGGCAATGAACTTATCGCCGCCAACACGATAGATCACCTATAATGGGAATTGGCAGTGATGTCAGTGATCTCACAGGTGTGACGTCCGCTTTCCCGAAGAGGATCATCTCCAACGAAGCGGCCACCAGCCTCACCTCAAAACGAATCATCTCGGATAAGAGGCTGCCAACAGCCTCTGGGACACACATCAGCTGCCCCAGTTTGTTCCTCCTGCTTAAAAGTAAAGTTTCAACTGGGGAAGCATAAGGCAACTTTTCAGTCTCTTTCATCAAGTCACAAGATTGGCGAACATAGCTTACTGCAATGCAAACTGAAACAAGTTAGCAGTTAAACACCGGAGAAGCTGCAAAAGCGCTAAGTCAAATTCTTTGGGGCGAAGCAATCCGATTTCAGTTAAAGCAGAGGATAGCCTCGCTTGCACAGTGATGATGGGCTAGCTCAGCAAATGCCAAGTCCTAGCCTCGCCTATATGCTAAGCTAGACTGATCCTGTGGGACACAGTCTTAGCCCTACCTATATGGCAAGACTGGCTCAACTTTGAAGAAACTAAGTCCCAAGTTCTGCCTGTGTAGCGAACTTAACATGCAGTGATCTTTCTCTAATCAAGTCAAGATGATAGCTTCGCTGGAAAGCTATGCTAAAATCCTTAACATGCAATCAGCCAATTGCAAAATGAGGAACAAGGGAAACTAATCCCTGAAGCAGCTGTTAAAGCTAAATTAAGGGAGATGAATTCCCTAAAGTTAGTGAAGTCGTTGAATGATCAAGACTTACCAGTCCTTGGCTGAATAATAACCAGAGTGGGCATTCCCACTAATTAAGAGATCTGAGTATCTCTCTCAATCAAGAGAAGAGAAGAAGAGCAGACCACTTCTCTTCAGAGGACCTCAAGTGTCCTATTTATAGGCCTCATGGCCTGAGCGCTGCCGCCTCAAGCGTGGAAGCACGAGCGCATTCAAGGCATTTACTGCGCCTTGAGAAAAGGGACGGTTTCCCTTGGAACCGTGCAAAGGAAGAAATGTCTCCCTCATAATGGTACTCATGGCGCCTTGAAGAAAGGGAATATCCTCCCTCGGAAACGCGCGAGGAAAGAATATCTCCCTCGATCAGCACGAAGAAAGGAGTAATCCTCCTCGTAACTGGCCCACGGCAGTTGGCCTTGGGAAAGCAACAGATGTTCCAGAGCGAACTTATTCCGGGAAGCCCAGACGCGAAGCTACCCAGACGCGAGTCTACATGATTCTTCGGCGAATCTACATCCCAAAGCAGGATTTACAGTGAAGCTGAACTCAACCACCAAGGCGACGTTCGTACGTACTTCACACACCACCGATCAAAGCAATTCAAAGTGTTTCGAAGCCTGAGTTATTGCAGACTTCTAAAAACTTTGAAGGGGTCTTGTTGACACTTAAAAAAGACAAGATTCTTATTGGTCCGAACAATGTCTAAACTTGTTGACATTTACAAAAGACAAGTGACAGACGAGCTGAAGACCAGTTTTCACCCATCTCTGAGGGACAAGGAAGCAACTTGGACTCCACTATCCAGCAAGCAGACAGTGAACCCGGATTGTTTCTAAACAGACCTCAGCAGGTCTAAGATGCTAGCACTTAGCATCACATGAGCCCAAAGGGATAGCCTCGCTTGAGAGGCCAATATCACTCGACTTCGCCTCGAAGCCATCCAAAGCCTCGCCAGGAAGCCAACTCGCAACTTCGCCACAGAGGACTTCCAGCTCCGCCAAAGGGTTTCTTTCGGACTTCGCCAGAAGCTGCCTCTAGCTCCGCTACGAGCTCAATGCGGGCAGCTCCGCCATTGGTCTGCTATGGTCAACCTTTGACCAATCAAATCTCCAGATGAGATCAGATCCAATCAGATCAAATCCAATTAAGATCAAATCAGAGATCAAATTTGGCAGTTGATTGCCATAATCTCTTGACTCTCCTAAAACGAGTAAGAAGATCAGGGAAAATCCTCCAACGATATGGAAAGGATCAAGAAGATCAACCGACCTGCTAATTCTAGCTTCGCAGAATCTTTTCTTAGCCTCGCAGCAAGGCTACTTTCCGGATTCAAACAGATTCGATTCAATCTGTTTCTATATTTTTAAGGGACGGTTATACCCTTGCTCTCCCTATAAATAGCCCGCCAGGGGCACAAGAAGGGGAGAGAGCAATTAATCGATCGAGAGAGCTTTTCGAAGAGGATCAGAGGGCTTCTTTCTTTCTCAAAAAGACCACACACGCGAAGAGGACTCCACAAGCAGAGACTTCTTCAAGAGGGCTCCATAAGCAGAGGCTTCTTCACAACGCACCGTGCGCTCTCGAATTCAAAGATCTTTTAGAGAATTGCTTTCTCTATCCAGGGTGTTGATACCCTAACATCGTCCTTCTCAAGGAATCTGCAGAACCAGGCGAGAAGGATTCCTAATTGAAGGCGATTTTGAGAAGCAGCAAGAGGGTTCTACCAACCTTCTATTCTCTGATTCCCGGAACCAGGCGAGAAGGGAATCTCATCGCTCGCATCGTCAAAGGGACAAAGTGGTCGCGCGCTGACCAGACTCCTATCGGCACACTTCTCCAGAATCTCTGAGGAGATCTACTTGTAATCCTTTTAAGAATACTTGTAATTTAACTCCTCAAACTCTTTTTTTGTAAGTTTTTTCCCTTTTGTAAATATAATGGAAAACACATATAAGCATACATATCAAAACATTATGAAATAAATTTACGATACCAATTGAAAATATCTTGTAAATTTTGATACCAATAGAAAACATTTTACGTTTTTGATACCAATTGAAATATGTTGTAAATTTTGATACCAATTTAAAGTAAAAACCAAATTTTTAGGTAAACACAACTCATTTTGCAATAAGGATACCAAATTGAGAATAATACCAATTTAAGATTATTGATACCAATATTGAAAATGTTAGCATATACCAAAATAAGGTATTTTTCACCATAAAGAGTGGGAGTAAAATACCAATTGAAAATGAAACCGATTGAAAGATAAAACATGAATTTTTCTCCCCCTTTATGAAATACTAATAAAAACTATGCATAAACTTGTATAAGATACCAATTGAAAAATAATTTATATTTAAGGACTAAATCAAGCTTAGCATAAATATAATTTGTGTTTTAAGATGTAAAGATATTGTAAGCACAATTAAATCATATATATGTATGAAAATTAAAATAACAATTGAAATTGATACTAATTGAAGTTTGAAGCATACATATATAGAAAACACAAATATGAGTATACAAACATAAAAATATCAATTGTGATACCACTTGAAAACATAATTAGAATCAAGTGTATAACACATATCTACCACCCTATTCATGCACATGTTTAAATAGATTTTCAATAAGAGCATACAAGGTATGGTCGCCCATCCAACCGCCCTTAGAAGGTAGGGGTTTTCAAAAATAGGATTTAAAATAATTTTAATATATTTAAAAAATTTACCAAAATGAAGAATAACGCAACTGTTTTATGATAATTTTGTAAACTAGTACGAAGTCCTTCAAGTAAGGAATAAAACCTGAAAAACAGGAAAATTTAATATTCATCAAAATAATACAAACTTCAAGGTATATGTATGTTTTGTCTAAACTAAAAGTATACATACATATCCCAAACACAAATGAGTCCAAAATAAAAATTTACATGAAAAAGCAAGTGACTCTAGGATAGACATGTATATCTAAAGTTTTGAAAAATTTGACATATACATGAAGTTAAACATATTATCATGAAAAACATGTACGAAAAATAAGGAATACAAGTCAAAATGCACGAATCATCAAAACTAGGCTATACTAGTACATCTAATAGGTACAAGTGAGCAATTAAACACAAATATATAAAAATCAAATGTGGCTCATTAGTTGTATAAGTATATACACAAGTTTTAATGAAAACTACATCAAAACATGAAGTACAAAAAAAATATCATAAACATAAACCAATATGATCATTAAGTAAATGCACATGTCTTAAACTAGGATATACAATATAGCTAAACTACAGTGAGAACACAATAATATAAATCCATATAAATAAGGGTGTATCTCAAATATTATATATGTATATCACAAGCCTAATTAACATGGCATATAACATAATAACCATGAAAAATCAAAACATGCTAAAAATCAATACTATGAAAGCATGTAAACTAAATGAGAGTTAGATATAGTTACTAAACCATTAGGGCTAATCTCTAGATCTCCAAACCATAGTGGTCCTCCTACCAAACTTTCCTTGAAAGTGATACATCCAAAAGTGTCACCATTTAGCTTGGAACGCATCCACCATCAAGGTTCCAATATCCTCACATCAAGCGAGAGCCCACACCTACATCAAATAAAATAGGAGTGGCTTTTGGTACCCATACTCTATTCTGTCCATGGGGGTTTGCATCTTTCCTAACCTAAACAAATTTATTTACAAAATTTGAAGTATTTTAATCTATCATAACAAAATTTTGCAAGGTGGCCCTTACGTCCACAATGTGTATAAGTGTACATATGAGCATACATAGAATCATGTATGTGAGCATGATGAGCATGTGTATGCCGTGTATGGTGTGCATACATTTGAGGAGCATGTTTCTTGCGAAACATAGATTCCAACCATGTGCGATTCATGGCACATTGGCTCAAAGTGGAGTGATTGAAAAATGAAAGAACAAGGAGAATTACCGTGTAGCTTCGGGCTAACGGGTCTTGTCCACGAGGAGGAATGCGATGAAAGATTTTTGATGTTTTGTTTAGAAAGCTAAGAATGGTGCTAGTTTTTTTTTTAATTGAAAAGAGAATGGAGAGAAGGGAAATGATTAAAAGAAAAACTTAAAATTTGAAGAAGGCCTTGGAGAAGGTAATTTAAAAAGCTTTGAAAATTATTTGGTTGTTTTAAATATAAGAAAGAGAAGATATGGGCTCACTAATTTTATTTACTTAACTACTTATCTCAAGAACATTTTTTGTGCATCACTTTTATCATAGGCCAAAAAAGCTTAATTTCTTTTAGTGTTCAAGTAAAACAAATGAGATGATTTTGAATTAAATCTTGAGGTCTTTCTTAACACGACAATAAAAATAGAATATTAAACCATCAAGCGCGAAGAAGCAATTATGGAATAAAAATGATTTAACAATAGTTGTGCTTTGAAAATCCAAGTTTTAAAAGAAGAGCATCATCATGAGCTTTCAAGAATAAAATTAACTTTAGGCATTATGATTCAAGAGAGTTCTTCCATCAAATTCAACCTAGAGAGAGGAGGTAGAAAACATCAATTAGTGAGCCCAGAAAATGATTTAGCTACTCATTATGAATGAAAACAAACAAGAGATTGACAATTAAACACAAACATATCGAATTCAAGTTGAGTTGGAATGGCAAGTAGAAGCTCCTTTGATTATCACTTCAAAGACGAATTACATACTCAATTCCACTCTCCTCTCTTTTCTGGTCTAAACAAAAAAGAATAAAGAGGAGATACAACTTCTTCAAGCTATCTAACAATGTTCCTAAACCCTAAAAATGAACAATAAATTTAATCCTAGTCTTCGCTGCTTTCTTCTCTGTTGAAAATGGTATTTATAGGGAAAAACCAAACTATAGAGGACGTAGGAAGATTGGGGGAGCAAACGCTCCCCCAACAGATGTAACAAGGCCGTGGAAACGCGGCTAAGGCCGCGTTTTCGCGGCCGTGGTATGGCCAGGTGGCCACACCCAAATGGTGGAACTCTCTGGTTTGGTGATTCGCCCATATCTTCTGCTGATTTTCTCGTTTCAGCTCCAGAATTTGATGAAACAGCCTTTGATTGTTGGCTTCAACTTCTTGATTTGGGAAGATTCATTTCAACCGGTTTTCAACTTCTCTGATTTGCCAAGATCTGCCCTGATTTCCTAATTTCAAATTTATTCTGAATAAATTAGAATTTGATGGGCTTTTGGGCTTGTTTCTCTTTCTTTCTTTTAGCAATGGGCCTACATTTAACAAAGAAGAATAAGACTTATTAATAAGATTTATTAGATAAAAAGTATGGTAATGTGATAATGTATATGCTATATATGTAACTGATCAAACCTCCACACTTATCTTTTGCTCGCCCTCGAGCAAAACATCAGACCTATCCTAATCAATTATTTAGACCACTTTCGCAGGTTACTCGATTGCACTGAGCATGTGCAACAAGCCGTTAAACCTCTAGGTTACCCCTAGAGGACGAGTTTTGTCTCGTGAGGGTTTTCAGTGGATTGCACCCACAAAATCTATAAAGAAAGAGAAAAAATGTTAGTATTTTCGAAAAGCATTTTGAAAGGAGGAAATATTTGAATTTGTGAGAGTTTAAGTAATCTATAAGTTATAGGAATATCAAAATTTTCATTCCTAAACTTAGGCTCTATTCAAAAACATGTGATCAATCAAAGTAAGGAGTCAAATTGTATTTCTCATTTAGTCTATTACATTACCTTAAGTCATATGCACCATCGTGACTGTGAAGTTTGACTAAGGGTTCTTTAACATTAACTTCTATGCCTTATTTATATTTATTTTTGGGTGGTATTTATCCTCAATTCCATTAGGCTTTCTAATCTGCCCATGTAACGAGCTTTTAGTCGGTGACACTCAACCGGACAGTTTTAGGGCACCAGGTGAGAAAACAGCCCTAAGGACTTAAACACTCGAGCAGACAAGGTCACGAAACCAAGGTTTTTATTTATAAAATGTACCCCTTTTAGGCGTGAATACTTATGCTTCATGATGCACCAATAAAGTTTAATCAGAGGATTTATATATTTTTTTCAAACTTATCTATTATCTTTTGCATAAATACCAAGACTTGCGTACGCCAAAGCACCTAGCTAATCAATAATTAGATTTGTTTATTTTTTTATACATATATAATTTTTTTCTTTTTTTTGCTTTTTTTTATAAGGCATAAGAGTCTTTGTTTTTGAACCCTAAGTGTGTAAGTGTATAAAGTGTGCATATTTCATCATGGTATAGATCAAGACTAAATTACTTTCATAAATTTTCTTCCCAACCCTAAAAATCAAACAAGTCATCTTATTTTGACCAAGTGTAAGAAATCCTAATTATGATATTCTTATTCCTTAAAATTGACTTAATTTCTTACAAAAAAATATCAAAATATTTTTCTTACCTTTCAAAAAGTTTTTTTTATTTATATATATATTTCTTTGTTTTTTTTTTTTTTAGTTATATTAGTCATTATGTTAGAGCCCTTTCCCACACTTATCTCATGCATTGTCCCAATGTATGAAAGAAATGTATAGATGCAAGAGGTGCATATAATATAAAAAATATGTACAAAATCAAGTTCCTCCCACACTTAGATTTTTTTCGGTCTCATCCCTCTAGCTCTCTTCCCATCATTCCAATGGGTCCTCTTTATAGCGCATAGTGGGGAGGCCAATTTTTTTTTGTCATTTTGCTCTCTTCCTCCCAGTCTCACCTTCTTTAGGTGTTTCTTTCTCATATTACTACATTCATAATTCAAAATTTAATCTCCACCATACTTCTCAGTTGGAACTTCTTCATTATGAATGCCTAAGAATTCTAACTCAGTTCCATATATCTCCTCAAAGCTTAGGTCAACACTTTCCCCTGGAGATGTGTAATTAACCAAAATATCCCTAGTTGATTCATCCAAACCATGAGTTCTTCTTCGAAGAGGTTTTCAAAGAGTATGTCAATCGGAGGTTCTTGAATTATATTCTCATGCGATATATTATTGGTAGGTTCATCGAAAGTGAAGATATTCAAATCAAATTTCCCTTTTTTAAAGGGTACTCTAAGATTAGGATCTCCGACATATGCCTTCTCATCAAGATAATCGCATTCATTCTTAAATAATTCATTAAGAAATAGCGACTCATTCTCTATACCTTCACTCTCTTCATCACAGTTGTTTTCAACAAAGTTTACCTTAAATGTTTGGTCTCATATCTTACGAGGTTGTTTTTCTAGGTTGAAGACATTGACTTCTCTAGTCATGTCCCCAAAGGTTAATCTCATAGACCCATTCCTACAATTGATAATAGCATTAGTAGTAACAAGGAATGGGCACTCTAGGATAACAGGAGTTTGAGCCCTAGGATTGGACACAGGTTGTGTCTTAAGAACTATGAAATCAACAGGGTAGATAAACTCCCCGGCCCAGATAAGGACATCATTATTTTTCCCCTTTGGAACTTTCACAGAACGGTCAGCCAGTTGGATACTGACTCGAGTTAGACTAATATTGCCCAACCCGAGTTGTTGATAAACTGAGAATGGAAGCAGGTTGATACTTGCTCTCAAATCAAGAAGTGCATGACTAATCTCGGCTTTTCCTATAGTGCAGGCAATGGTGGGACAACCCGGATCCTTGTACTTAACAGGGATTAGACCCGATAGTAACTTACTAATGTTAGTGGCTAAGAAGATTTTCTTGGGTACATTAGTCTTTCTTTTCTTGGTGCACATGTCCTTAAGAAATTTTACATAGGATGGGACTTGTTGGATGGCATCAAGGAGTGGCACATTTATCTTAACTTGATTAAATATCTCAATTATCTTATCCATGTGTGAATTTTGCTTGTTGTTCTTTAACCTATTAAGAAATGGTACTATAGGCTTGTACACCTGACTGGTTGACTTATCTATTTCAGATTCATCAGATTTGGAAGGATTGGGACTAGATGAGGTGGATGCTAAAGTGTGATTGTGCTGACTGGGATTGAGTGGTGTTGATACTTGGTTATCAACTTTCTTTCCCGACCTCACTGTATGAATAGCATTACATTGATTCAGTGATTGATCCTCAACCAAATGAGCTTGTTGTGAATTCCTAGGATTCATATTTGGTTAACTGGGCAAGGTACCCTTTTGCCTCTCATGTTGTGGATTGGCTAAGTGGCTCATTTGACCCTCTAACCTCTGTATTGTTTGCATGAGAGAATCTTGGTTCTTCATGTACCTTTCCATATTTCTATCAAAGTCAGTCATTCTCCTTTCAAGCTGAGGATTCTGAAAGGAAGGTTGTGGAGCTTGGTTGGAAAAATTTGTTGATAATGTGAAAAATTGTTGGGAGAATTGTGAGGGTGATTTGGAAAGTTGGGTTAATGATTGGAAGAATTATTGGAATGATGGAAGTGGCTTGCATGGTTTGACCGTGGGTAGTCATTATTTTGTTGGCTCCATGAGAAATTTGGGTGATTTCTCCAGCCAGTATTGTACATTGGAGCGTAAGGATCATTGTTCAGCCTTGAAAAGCCGCATTCATCGGTTCAGAAAGGAGTTGTTGAGCTTGAAATAAAGGACACTCCTCAAACACATGATTCATGGCCTGACAGTAAGTACAACCCGAAGTTGGAAATTGGTTCGGGTTGACTTGATTGACTGGACTTGATTCCTTAGTTTCTAAAGCTTGCAGTCTTCTCGCTAGGTTAGCTAACTTAGCCTCGTTAGCTATGGATGATTCAATAGAATGGAGACCCTTTTTAAAGAGATGGAGTTTGGATTCCTAGAGGTTTCACTAGTAGGTTCCCATTGGATGGTCTTTTCAGCTAGGTTTTCATATAAATCCCATCCTTCATTTTCATCCTTCTGCAAGAACCCCCTTGGCACATACTTTCTAAGAGGGTTTTGATAGAATAGTCTAAACCGTCATAAATAATTTGGCATTGTCACCATTTCTCTATTCTATGATGAGGACATTGGACAAGGAGGTCTTTAAAGCATTCAAAGTACCTCCAAAACGGTTCACTAGGTTCTTACTTGAATTGCATAATATTTTTCCTAATGAGAGCGGTCTTATGAATTGGATAGAATTTCTTCAAGAAGACCTTGATGAAACCATCCAAGATGTGATAGAGCCGGCCACTAAGCTATAAAACCATTTCTTTGCTAAGTCCTTAAGAGCGAAAGGGACAAATCTTAACCTAATAGCATCATCTACAAGGTGTGGGATTTTCATCATTAGACATACTTTCTCAAATTCTCTTATGAAGAAGTAAGCATCTTCAGACTCTAAGCCATGAAACTTGGGGAGTGTGTTGATGAATTGAGGCTTGAGCTCAAAATTGTATTCACCAACCGATGTGAAGTAGAATGCAAGATGGAAGTGAAGTTCTAATGGGATAAAACCTATCTTGCAATGATGTTGGTTGAGCCATAACCGGATCTGGTCTTAGTTCAAACTTGGGTGGTGATGTGTTTCTAGTCAACCTAGATGAGTTAGGGTCTCTTGACCATACTTGCATACACAAAACACAATCACAATCACAAACAAGTTTACCAACAGTCAACAAGAGTAATCAACTAAGCCTAGTCTAAGGTAACCTCGACCTAGACAACTCCTAACTGGTTGATTGTCCACAGGAGGTATAATCTAGACTTTGACCATAAGCTAATCAGCCAGGTCAGGGCAAGATTGGTGGGAGGTTATCCATCAAAGACGTTCCTTAATTAAGTAACCACCAATCTTTGTGCTTTCGAACCTTAATCCCTTTCCTAGACACTGATTTGGCGGAGTCAAATTCCATCACCTTCCCCCCTTAGATAATCTCCTAGTGAGTTCGAGATGTCCCTAAGGCCAACGTCTATCAGATTTTACTTAGGCTTAGGTTGTGCGTGCTTGGAGCTGGTTTGTGGGCTAAGGAAGGGTAATGACTTTCCCACTTTATCTTGAATTGGGTTTTGCACTTAGAATTTATTGTGCAAAGTGTGCAAGATATAGAAAAGTAACATTCAAAAGCAAAATATCACCCAAGAATGTTTCCTAAACTATATGCTATGCATACATACCTTATCTCCAGCTCTCTTCAACAGTAATTGTAAAATAAACATAATTAGACAAATGTCTAGAATGCAAGTCTAAACGTTTTTTAAGCAATTAACAATCACTCAAATTACTGTTGGATTAAAACAGGGATGCTGGATAGCAGATATAGCAAGAATATAACGTACAAAAACTTAATTTTTGCAAGCAATATGTCCTGCAAAAAAGAGTTTTAATAGTCCAACAAAATTTTCAACTTTTGCAACGAAATTTCTTAAAATTCTATTTCCTACTTTCGAGAGTAGGGGTACAGAATAGCAAGCCTTCTCCTGCAAATGTTGAATGCTAAATCTGAATGTTGACATCCCTGAAACAAGACAACAAACTTGTTAAAAAACAAATACATCGTTCCCTCCCCAGCAACGGCGCCAAAAATTGATTGAAAAATAAAAGAGCAAGGAGAATTACCGTGGAGCTTCGGGCTAATGGGTCGTGTCCACGAGGAGGAATGCGATGAAAACTTTTTGATATTTTGTTTAGAAAGCTAAGAATAGTGCTAGTTTTTTTTTAATTGAAAAGAAATAGAGAGAAGGGAAATGATTAAAAGAAAAACTTAAAATTTGAAGAAGGCTTTGGAGAAGGTGATTTAAAAAGCTTTGAAAATTGTTTGGTTTTTTTAAATATAAGAAAGAGAAGATTTGTGCTCACTAATTTTATTTACTTAACTACTTATCTCAAGAACATTTTTTGTACATCACTTTTATCATAGGCCAAAAAAGTTTAATTTCTTTTAGTTTTCAAGTAAAACAAATGAGATGATTTTGGATCAAATCTGAGGTCATTCTTAACACAACATTAAAAATAGAATATTAAACCATCAAGCGCGAAGAAGCAAGTATGGAATAAAAATGATTTAACAATAGTTGTGCTTTGAAAATCTAAGTTTTAAAAGAAGAGCATCATCATGAGCTTTCAAGAATAAAATTTAACTTTAGGCATTATGATTCAAGAGAGTTCTTCCATCAAATTAAATCGAGAGAGGAGGTAGAAAACATCAATTAGTGAGCCTGGAAAATGATTTAGCTACTCATTTGAAATGAAAACAAACAAGAGATTGACAATTAAACACAAACATACCAAATTCAGTTGAGTTGAGTTGAAATGGCAAGTAAAAGCTCCTTGATTGTCACTTCAAAGACGAATTACACACTCAATTCTACTCTTCTCTCTTTTCTGGTCTAAACAAGAAAGAATAAAGAGGAGATACAACTTCTCTAAGCTATCTAACAATGTTCCTAAACCCTAAAAATGAACAATAAATTTATCCTAGTCTTCGCTGCTTTCTTCCCTGTTGAAAATGGTATTTATAGGGAAAAACCAAACTATAGAGGGCGTAGGAAGATTGGGAACAAACGCTCCCCCAACAGATGTAACAAGGCCACGAAAACGCGGCTAGGGCCGCGTTTTCGTGGCCTTGGTGTGGCCAGGTGGCCACACCCAAGTGGTGGAGCTCTCTGGTTTGGTGATTCGCCCATATCTTCTTCTGGTTTTCTCGTTTCAGCTCCAGAATTTGACAAAACAGCCTTTGATTGTTGGCTTCAACCGCTTGATTTGGGAAAATTCATTTCAACCAGTTTTCAACCTCTCTGATTTGCCAAGATCTGCCCTGATTTCCTGATTTTGAATTTATTCTAAATTAAATCAGAATTGGATGAGTTTTTTGGCTTGTTTCTCTTTTTTTTCTTTTAGCAATGGGCCTACATTTAACAAAGAAGAATAAAACTTATTAATAGGATTTATTAGATAAAAAGTATGGTAATATGACAATGTATATGCAATATATGTGACTGATCATGGAGCCCAAACAATCAACACTCTTCTTTAAAGTACAAATATCTTTTTCAATGATTGAAGAAGTAGTGCATGCAAAAGGTTTATCACTAGTAGATGGAGCACTAGAAATATGACAAACATGAAAGACTAGTCATTTTTTAAAGATTTATTTTCATTTGAAACTAAATCCAATTTCTTTGAAATTAAAGCAATTTTATTTTTAAAGATTCATTCTCTTTTATACAAAATCAAGTTTTTGAAGACAAAGCATTATTTTTCTTCACAACATCATCACTATCATTTTTATTTTTCAAAATTTCATTTTCCTTTGACACAAGGTCAAGTTGAGATTTCAAAGAGTCCCTTTCATTTGAAATCTCATCCCTCTCTTTCAAAATAATGTCAAGTTTTGAAGATAAATTTTTTATTTTCTTCTTTTATTTTAAAGCTTTTCTTTTTAAAACTTTTTATTTTTCTAATAGGTTTTCACAAACAATAGATAGTTTTCATTTAATGCATCGGCATCCACAGAGTCATCACCTGAAGAATTAGCACTATCATCTAGATGGGTGTCCGAGTTTATCTCAAGGGAGTCATTCCCTTGGACCATGTAGCAGGCTGGTCTGAGTCATTTCCACTAGATTTCTTCTCCACATATTTCGTCCTTTGTCGCTTTGAAAAGGTCAAAGTGCTCTACACTGCAAAAGCGGAATCACAATGAGAAACCATAGATAAATATTCTTTCTTAGAGTGCGTCTAAGTGCCTCTAGGGCATGTGCATTGGCCTCTATATGCTTGTTATTACCAAAATAGGATTTTTGGTCGTAGCAAGGCATACCTAAGGTTCTTAAATAAGCACTCGTCCTAAGTTTCTATATATCGATGTTAAAAACATCAAACATGGGAGGGGCAAGATAACCATGAGTGTATAAACTATGTGTGCAAATGCAAATGTAGATTAGCTAGCCAAGAACTCACTCCTAGGTGGTTAAAATAATATCAGGAGCGTAGGCTCTAATACCAATTGAAAATAAGCCTAGAGGGGGGTGAATAGGTGTATGGCTAATCTAATGACAAATGATGCGGAATTAAAAACTAAATGCAACACGCTAAGTGTAACCAATGAGTGTAGCTGAATTCCTTGTGAGGACTCTAGACTAACTCCTCTAGATTTCTCTAAATAAGAGTTGAGGTGCTATATGAAGCTCTCTTGGTTCAACACTAGTGAGGCACCAAACAATACTAAGCATATAAGATATGAACAATATGATACAATGCAAGATACAAGAGAGAGAGAGTTTAGAGATAGTTGATTAATAACTAACACCGAGATATGTTTCGAGGTTCGACCCACTGCTCTATGTTCCCGCCTTCACACAAAAGGATTTCCACTATACGTCCACACGGACTTCCCACATAGGGAACCTCCATTGAGGATTTGGTAAATACAAAGTAAGAGTACACAACTCCTCTCTCCAACCAAACAACCTCTACACAAGAGGTAAGGCACAACAATAATCACATCTACACTTAGAGGGATAGGCACAAAGCCAAAACTCCAACAATCACCTCTACACTTAGATGGATAGGCACAAAGCCAAAACTCTAACCTCAATCACCTCTACACTTAGAGGAATACCAACAAACTCAAAACTCCTTCACAATCACCTCTACACAAGAGGGATACCCACAAACTCAAAGCAAAGGAAGATAACAACTCTTGGTGATCACAAAGATAACAAATAACATTGGTGATCACAATAGACCACAAACCAATTTTCCACAAAAACAGGATCCTATAGATAGGATAGAGACGATAGCTCAAGTGTGAGAAAACAAAGAGTTTGGAGAACAAATCGCAAAGAAAAACTCTTAGGAAAAAACTCTAGATAGTAATATAAATAAAGATCAAAATCAATTCCCAAAGACTCTCTTTTTCTTTGATTTTTCCAACCCATTAAAATAAATAAAGATAATCTTTTAGCCCAAAAACTCTAGAAAACTTGTTGCTAAAATACTTATAAAGATCAGAAAATTTGCTCTTTGTCTTGTTTGAAAACAGCCCAAGAGATGGGTATTTATAACCCACTCTAAAAACTAGCCGTTGGTAATCTGAAAAAGCCAGATTTGCCCTTTCAGTCGACCGGCCAACGGTCATATTTCTGACCGCTGTGCCTCTGCTCGACCGCCCGGTCGACCGGGCCAAGCCATGGGTCGACCGCCCGGTCGACGGCCAGCACCCGAGAGTGGGGTGCTTTCAGTCGGTCGACCGCGCGGTCGACTCGACCGAGTAAGCTGGCTATTGTGCACGTCGTTCAACCAGTCCAGTCAACCGCCAGCTGATCCGGCTGGGATTTTTGGGTCTTGAAAACTTGTCTTTTTAATTTCAATAAAATCTCATAAAATCACATAAATTCAACAAAATAATTTCTTGTAAGATCTTTGAATATCAAACATGTGTGACTAGAAATCAACACATATTACAAACTATTTGAACTATTTTTGTGATAAAAAAAAATTTGGCCTTTAAACAAAATCATATTTTTCAAAAACCAAACTTTGAAATGGAAAACCATTTTCTCCAAAACTTGCATAAATACAAAAATATGATATTGAAACAAATTTGAAGCATATTCTATATGGATAGAATTCAATGCACATGTAAGACATATATCTATGTTTTTGACATGAAATCCAAAACCGGTTAAACCGAAAACCAAACATATTGAAACTTGTGTGTGTGTGTGTGTGAACCTGAGCATAGCAATACTATCTACTTTTAAACAAGATCTGAACATTCTAAACTAAACACAAACTGAAGTCTTCTTGTCTTCAAGTTGTCTCGATCCAAATACGATCCAACGAGCTGCCTCTAACCGAGTGCTAGATGCGATCTTGACGCGTGAGCTCTTGAATCAACACAAACACTCCCAAAACTCTTTGTTGAAGCTATACACCTACTAATATCTTGGTCAACAAGTGAAACTATATAAACATAAGATTATTAGTAAACTATAACTACATGAGTTAATCATCATCAAAACTAGAGTGATGGGCCTTTGGGCCAACAATCTCCCCTTTTTGATGATGACAAAACTCATGGAGTTATATATGCATGGATTAAAGATAAGTTTCATAGAATCTCCCCCTTAACTCATGCATAGCAATAAACAAATAGATATTCAATGAAGTGTATAAATCAAATAACACATATATGCATAAACAAGGAAATAAACATGCATAAACTCACCAAATTCTTTTCTCCTTTTTTGGCATAAACGAGGAAATAAAATAAACATGCAATATAAACTCACAAAATTCATCTCCCCTTTTTTGTCAAATCATCAACAAAAGGGCCAAAATAAATCAAACAATAAGGATATATATGCGATATATATTCATGAAAAGGAAAGACATAAAGTTAACTCTCTTTGTATACATGCATTATATGAAAAGAGATGACTAGACCCTAACCACATAAAGCAAAATATATAATGTATAAGTAGAGATGTTAAGCTCCCCCTACACACATGCATTACATAGAGAAGAGAGGTCAAACTCCTCAATATGAGATACACTCAACTTGAATATATATATAGAGAAGATGTTAAGCTTCCCTTGCATATAAGCAATACATATCAAAACATTATGAAACAAATTATGATCAATTGAAATATCTCGTAAATTTTGATACCAATAGAAAACATTGTACGTTTTTATACCAATTGAAATATATTATAATTTTGATATCAAGTGAAAGAAAAAATGAAATTTTAGGTAAACACAACTCATTTTGTAATAAGGATACCAAATTGAGAATAATACTAATTAAGATATATAATACCATATTGAAATATTAGCATATACCAAAATAAGGTATTTTTCATCATAAAGAATGGGAGTAAGATACCAATTGAAAATGAAATCGATTGAAAGATAAAACACGAATTTTTTCTCCTTTATGAAATACTAATAAAAATAATGCATAAACTTGTATAAGATATCAATTGAAAAATAATTGACATTTAAAGACTAAATCAAGCTTAACATAAATATAATTTGTGCTGTAAGATGTAAAGATATTACAAATCATATATACATATATGAAACTGAATATACTAATTGAAATTGATAGTAATTGAAGTTTGAAGCATACATATATAGAAAACACAAATATGAGTATACAAACATAAAAATATCAACAGTGATACCAATTGAAAATATAATGAGAATCAATGTATTATAACTCATACCTACCACCCTACTCATGTACATGTTTAAATAAATTTTCAATAAGATCATACAAGGTATGGTAGCCCATCTAACCGCCCTTAGAAGGTAGAAGTTTTCAAAAATAAGATTTGAAAATAATTTTAACATATTTGAAAACTCTACCAAATGAAGAAATAACGCAACTAGTTTTATTATAATCTTGTAAACTAGTACGAAGTCCTTCAAGTAAGGAATAAAACATGAAAAACATGAAAATTTAATTTTCATCAAAATAATACAAATTTCAAGGTGTATATATGTTTTATTAAACTAGAAGTATACATACATATTCCAAACACAATGAGTCCAAAATAAAAATTTGCATGAAAAAACAAGTGACTCTAGGATAGACATTTATATATAATGTTATAGCAAAATTGACATATACATGAAGCTAAATACATTACCATGAAAAACATATATGAAAAATAGGAATACAAGTCAAAATACACGAATCATCAAAATTCAGCTATACTAGTACATCTAATGGGTACAAGTGAGCAATTAAGCACAAACATAAAAAAATCAAATGTGCCTCATTAGTTATACAAGTTTATACACAAGTTTTAATGAAAACTACATCTAAACATGTAATCAAAACAGGAAGTACAAAAAAGTATCATAGACATAAACCAATATGATCATTAAGTAACTGCACATGTCTTAGACTAGGATATACAACATAGCTAAACTACAGTGAGAACACAATATTATAAATCCATATAAACAAAGGTGCATCTCAAATACTACATATGTATATCACAAGTCCAATTAACATGGCATTTAACATAATAAACATAAAAAATCAAAACATGCTAAAAATTAATATTATGAAAGCATGTAAACTAAATGAGAGTTAGAGATAGTTACCAAAACCATTATGGGTAATCCCTAGATATCCAAACCATGGTGGTCCTCCCACTAAACTTTCCTTGAAAGTGATGCATCCAAAGGTGTCACATTTAGCTCGGAACGCATCCACCATCAAGGCTCCAATACCCTCACGTCAAGTGAGAGCCAACACCTACATCAAATAAAATATGAGTGATTTTTGGTACCCATACTCTATTGGGTCCATGGGGGTTAGCAC
>JAVJIF010007212.1:0-74661 GCA_038442645.1 Agave tequilana
AAGACATTTTTCGGCCTCCCTCGAGATCACAATATGTGTCTTGCGACAGAGGGATACGATGGGAAATTGACAACTATTTCATCAAAACAGATCCATATCTATACATGAGAGTCGGTTACGCCCCTAGAATGAAGGAGTCGGTTACGCCCCCAACATGAAGTAGGTGGCTTTGGATAGATGTAGATTTCTATGAGATCCCCACCAATCCTGGTGGTTACGAAGATTCTGCACATTCAATCTTGTGATTACAACCATTCATGATATTTACATCCGCTACATCACCTATCAAAGATATAAATAACCCTTCTTTTCCAACAAAAAAAAAAAGGTAACCCTTGAGCACTTATAATCCCAACACACTTTGCTACCACTGTAATTATTTCTACTTATAGTGAACTCTCGCCCCTCCGTGATTTTTCCCGCTCCGGGTTTACCATGTAAATCCCCTATATTATCCGTGTTTTTGATCTTTGCATGCTTACTCATTTGCATGTGGGGAAAAATCTTCCAAGATTTTATCCACCAAAAAATGGTACTTTCGTTGAAAGCTCTTGAATAAAGGCTCAGAATTTCCTCCCCCTTCGACAAACTCTTCCAAGCTTCCTTCCTCAAAAAGCCTCGCAAACAACAATGACCCCGCAAAAGAAGGCTAACTCACAAACCGCTGCCTCAACCGCCGCCTCCAAGGGCAAGAAGATCATCAACGGGGCAGGGGTCCTGCTGATTTACGTCCCTCAAATCCCGACGTGTTCTTGAGCGAGTCAATGAGGAGCCCTCATCCCCGCAAACTACTCTCGAGCGAGCAGCCAACGAGCACGAATCTCGACTGCACGCTGAGGGACAACTCTTCCAGATGTTGACCCGTCTGCAGAAGGGGCTAGATGAGCAAGAGGCAGAGGCGGTTTGCGAGCGCGAAAAGACGCTCTGGAGAGAGACGCTGCTACCCGTGTCCACAATCAGCTCCTCACCCAGATCGAAATCCTTAAAAGGGCCCAGGTGAGGAGCTCCGACGTGAAGGAATCTCATCCTTCACCACTACGTGCTACAGATACTGCCTACACGGGGACACCTGCTATGTTGCACGAACACAATAACGTTGAAATGGACACATGTGAACACATGACAAATTCTTAAAAATACACACGACACGCGTGTTGGACACGTTTCAGACACGATACGACTCCATGATAGAAGTGTTCATGTTACATAGACAACCGGAGGCGTCGTAGATCCACTTTCTCACATTGTGAGGAATACTCCGATGAGAGCGAGCCTCCTAAGCTCGTAAAGACGCCTCGCATCGAGGATCTAGTGGAGGGGTCCGGAAGCGAATCCACGAAGACACGCCACAACCTCGCAATGGCCTAGGACCCTCCATCCTGTGGATCTCCGATTCTCCTCTTTCGAAAGAGATCACATCCCACCAGTTTTCTAAGAAGTTCGTAATACCGAGCTTCAATTGCTACAATGGAGTGACCGACTATTTCCAGAACTTCCGAGCTTATCAGGTCAAGATGGCGGCCCACTCCCACGATGACTTCCTGATGTGTCAAGTGTTTCCATCCAGTTTTAAAGGTGTGACCTTGGATTGGTTCTACTCGCTTTCTCTGCGATCTCTCTGGAACTTCTAGCAGGTCAGTGATGCCTTTTTCAATCAATACGCCTCGCGACAGGAGTTTAAGAAGAATAACAACCATCTCCTTACGGTTAGGATGAAGTAAGGAGAAACTCTGAAGCGCTACATCAGTCATTTTTAGAGATGGCCCCGATTTATAACTGTAATGACAATGTCACCACGACTGCCTTCATCTCGGACTGGAGATCAATCATTTTTTCTATAAACACTTGGTGAAGTATGACGTCACTAACATGAAGGACATTCTGTCTCGAAAGTATATACAACTGGAAGAAGCAACAAAAAAAATACAATGACTGCTCCATCAAGTATGAAACTGAGGCTTCACACAAGACTCAAGGACATAGCCGGGGTATGACGCCCGTGAGCTAGTGAACTCGAATTCCTGGCAAAGCCAACTCTGAGTTTTCAGGACGGACGCCGACTTCAACCCACTGAAGCTTCCTATTGACCAAGACTTTTGCGCCATCGAGGATCAGCCCTAGGTGAAGCGCCTGAAGTCACTCCGGCATGATTCATCCCGTCCTAGATTGGAGAAGTATTATTCCTACCACGACAACTAGGGCACCACACTATTCAGTGTTGTACCCTCAAGAAGCATCTTGAAGATCTTGTTTGTCATAGATACTTGAGAGAGTTTATCCTCACTCCTGGAGAAACTTCTTGAGCTGGATAGTGAAAGGATATCTAGTTTAAGGTAGTCGACTGAACGCAAAAAAAAATTCAAAGCATATTGTTGAATGTAAGTTGTTAATCATCGAATGAAGCTTTCATTTTCTCTCTTTTACTCTAAACGTCACAGGCATACGCTTTCGCCCTCATTCAGCTCTGTATGGATTAACTTGCCCCATCGCTGAGTCGATCATGTGCCGGATGATTAACTTGCCCCATCGCGAACTCGATCTCGCTCAAGATGGACTAAAATGCGACTCCGCATGCATACTATGCATCACTCCGGACTCTATACTCTGCTCTATAGAATTTTTATTCTAGAGGCTCCGCCCTCGGAGACCCCCCAGGAGGGGGCTCTCCGCCCCTTCCAACCCTGACGACCTACCACGCAGGTCGACCCGCTTAATAACTCTGCGTAGGGCAAAAACATCGTCAAGGCAATTGAGCTCCGCAACATAATCCAAGTGGGATTAACATACCCTCATCGTGGTCCCACCAAGTTCCATGCCAGCCTGAAGATGGTGAAATCAGGACAAGACCGAAAAAATGATAGTCAGTTTCACTCCTCTGGCTTCTCGTCCACAAGATCAGGGAAGCAGGAGAGTGGGGGGCGTCTGTAGTGGACATTTTTCGGTCTCCCTCGAGATCACCACACGTGTCTCACGACAAAAGAGTACTTTGAAAAATCGACAATTATTTCATCAAAACAGATCCATATCTACCCATGGGAGTCGGTTATGCCCCTATAATGAAGCAGGTGGTTATGCATACATGCAAATTTTCCAATCTTGATTGTTATGAAGATCTTGCACATTCAAGTATTGCGATAACAATCATCCATATATTCGAGCACCCCTATAAATATTAAATTGTACTGTGCCTTCAGGACATATCAGACTACCTCCAGAGCATGCATTGTCTCATATCTACCTCTAACATTGATTGTCCTAGTGTCGATAACCTCACAAGCTGAGCCATCCAGCATTTTAACAGTTCCTTCTTCTTTTGCAACCAAAGAGTTAAACATCTCCTTCTGAGAACATACATGAACCACACTGCCCGAATCTAATATCCAGCCTTTATCTGTAGAAGTATTATCTATGAAAGCCATTAACACATAGGCATCTGATACACCCTCTGCCATGTCTGTCACCACAGTTTGCCCTTTCTTCTTCAACCACTTTTATCGATGCTTTCAATCTTTCTTTCAATACCTTCTTTGTGATAAAAGTGACATGCCTTCGATGAATCCAGACTTTTCTTTCCTCTTCTTCCTTTTCTTGCCATGACCGCCAAACCTGAATCTTCTTGCTCATCTTGATTTGGCTTTTTTCTGATCTCGTTTTGATAACAGAGTTGATGTGACCTCCTCCAAGATGAGAGTTTCCCTTTCCGTAGAGCATGATGATTACGATATGATCGTATGAATACAGAAGTGAACTGAAAAGTATTAATGCCTTATCCTCCTTGTCGATCTTCACATCAACAGCCAGTAACTCGTTGATGATCTCGTTGAAGAAGTTCAGATGCTTCGACACTGCTGTCTTTTCCTTCATGCGTCACCTATATAGTTATTTCTTCATATATCTTGTTGGAGAGGCTCTTTCTCATATACACCATTTTTAACATTGACCACAAACTCGTAACTGTTTCTTCATCCATCACGTTGTGCATGATCTCGTCTGAGAGACATAATTTGATCATACTTGCCGCTTTTAAATCCAACTCCTCCCAATCCTCAACTGACATGCCCGCAGGTTTTCTGACTTTTCCTGTAGGGTTTTGTGAAGATCTTATTGCACCACCAACGCTTTCACCCTCTTTTATCATAGACCGGAGTTTCCTTTGCCATTGAATTTCTCGATCTCGAACTTACTCACAGAAATTTTTATCTATGACATATCGTCTTATCGTCAACCTTAAGCTCTGATACCAATTTTTGAGACTACACCAACAATCGAGTTATGACATCAACTATTTTGCGCCCAAGACCGTGATCGATGTTGTGAAACTGTGATAATATGTAATACTTGCAAAAGAAAACTAGTAAAGCAAAATAAGAATACCAAGATAAAAAATAACATGAAGATTTAACATGATTTGGCCAAACCCGGCCTACGTTTACGGGAGAGAATTTGAGAGAGTTTTATTAATAAACTTGGTACAAGAGATCTAACATTCTCCTTAATTTTGACAGAGTATTCATCTTCCCCTTGAATCTCTTTAGATTACAAGAGTATTCATTCTCTTTTTGCACGATCACCTACTTCTCTCTTTTCATTAGATTCTTTTTTTCTCCTTTTGTTGTTGTTATAATATACTAGATTATAACCTTTATTTATAGAGTTTTACAATACAAACCATATTCGAACTATGAGATGATCTTGGTCGTCGGATGTTTGAAGAACTTGATCAATCCTTATAGGAGTTGATTTTCTTGATCTAAAACAATTCTAAACCCTTCAATCTTTAAAAACACATCCTTTAATGAATAGAATTTGATTTCTATTCGGAGTCAAAAAAAAAAAAAAAAACCTGAACGTGCCCGAAAAGGAAACCTAAATCTGATTCTGGGCCTCTGGCTGTCGACAAGCTTGTCGATAGTGTCTGCTGCCTGTCAAAAATCTGAGCCGTGTTTCTTCTCTATTGAGTGTGGTCAACAGGTATGTCGACCGCTGATTGTCTGCAGTCGATGGGCATGTCGACCGCCACACTGTTTTCTTGATCTATTTTTTTTTTCAAGTTCTTCTTCTCTAACTTGATTGAATCTTCTTTGACAATCATTTCTTCTTGAAAAGAAAGCAATTTCACAGCAATAACTCCCAAACTAAATTTCTTGCCCAGCCTAGGTGGAGAGATAGACATGTTTGGAAGGTTACACAGACACAAGACACGGGTGTGAAGTGTTCAGGTATCCTGAAGTGTCTGACATGGTAACCTTCCAAAATCTAATATGAGGACCAACTATATTTTGTAGATGTGTATAGCCATCTATGTAATGAGGCATCAACTATAGTGGTCAAAGTTCAAGAAAATAACCCGAGACATTTACCTAACATAATCTTGTACTGATACCTTGCTCACAAAGATCTGCAACAAAATTGTGATATTGTCATACTGTTGCATGTATGCAAAGCTCTGAATCGTGATAGGCTGAAAAAAAAAACCATCTTGGTCAAGTGATACTAGCTAGTTTCTTATGCTTACACCGCGACAACCATAATAAGTATCTACATTTAGGATTCAATCAGACCCCTATAATTCAGCGGACAAACATATTGCACAATAGAAACGCATTAAGAAGGACATGAGGTGTCAGACTCAAATCACGAAATAGGTAAGTCCTCATCCCATTTTATGAAGATACTAACCAAAGAAATATATCAACTAAAAACTTTATGATAACTCCCACAGAAACCATCATCCCTTTAGTACTCTACGTATATATGATACTAACGTTTCATACTTTTGAGCTGATATACTGTTCATTCAAGGACTCTATAGTGCCAGCCCAATTCTACTTAACATTAGATATTCTCTGGATTGGCTCAATCAAGAAAAAGATCCCAGTACTGATTCACAAGAAACTATACATTCCAAATGAAATTCAGCGGAAAAAAAATCAACCCACATTATCCTAACAAGCAAAAACGCAAACACGGTGTGGGCACAACGAGACCATAAGAGAGAAAGACACATACCACCGCCATAATCCAGTGTCTGGCGAACCATCTCTTAGTTCATAAGCTCTTCTACTACTCCTTCTTCTTCAGTCCATGATCACTCGCAAAACCTTGTAAAAGTCGAAGGAAACTTGAGCAATTCCCACAAGAATTGGTCTGCTGGCTTCTATTCTCTCCTGCTGTCGTCTTATGCCCAATGGCCGCCAGCGGAACAAGGGAGTGTGTGGGGCCAGCGACCGCCATCGTTGTGAACAAGGAGAAGAGAACAAGGCGTCATCTTTGGCAGCAATAGAGAGCGGGGCGATGAGATCGAAGGAGGGAAACAAGGAAGGATCCTCGTCAATGCGCTGAGTACATGTGGATCCCGCCCACAGGATCGCCCGACAACTTCAGCATATGTCTCTCTCTGTGCGTGAAGAATTGACGGGGGTAGACTGTGGGGCCCGCAACGCAAATGCTGAGATTACCTGATTGGTTGAAGCAGAATTGTGAGAGGGAAGGAAGTTGAAAATGTTTTTACTCGCCGCGTTTTACGGTCACTGCGGCCATATGAGCCGTTCATCCCTGTGGGCATCCGGTGGCATCCAGGGGCCCCACCTGACTGAATGGCTCACGAGCCACTGTGAATGAGTGATGCAGTGAGCAAAATGGAACTAAAGGAAGACAGAGCAAACCGAATCTGCCTTGTATTTTTGTACATGATCGTTGGGGCTCACATCTGTTTGGTTTGCTGTCATTTTTAATTATAAATATAATTACAGTTAGGACCTGTTTGATTGCAGGCTTTTGGGTTAAAAAGAGTACGATGTGTGGGTTTGCTTGTTTTTTCACGATTCATGTTTGAAATCTCAAAATAAAAGAGAGAGAGAAAATGATACGCCACCTGTGAATAGTATACATGGGCACAAAAATTTTCCTACAAAATGGGAAAAAAAATACTGCAAGTTCAAACACTGATGGGTCCCACTGTTTGGAATTCACTTAAAACCTGCTAATGTGGAGCCCAATACTTTTTTTGATTTTCTGTGGCCAAGACAATCAAGCGAAAAAAAAAACTAGTTACTGTAATTACTATATTACAATCAAAATAGCTTTTTTTTGTACAATTGTGACGTATCTTAAATTATATGAATCACGCATTTCAATGGCTATGATGATGCAGATTTTAATTTTTTAATAAATATTTTAAGTTAAAAAGTAGACAAAATTCAATATTTGAGTTAAAATTCCAGTTTTAGATGATGAAATAAATACTGAAAAAGTTACTTTCTATAATTATTTTTCCTATGAGCTATATTACACTTGCGGCCAAGTCTTCACTGAGTGCCAACAGGAGACTGTTCACCTGTAGTCCTCGTGGGTTGTTGAGCGCCACTCCCAACTTTGAGGTCCCAAGGTCGAAGCCCCCTCTGGACATATTAATCTCGATTATTCCAACTCCTCTTGAACGGTGATTAACTAGCAAAAAAAAAAAAAAACACTTGTTCAATCAACATTACTCGTTAGGGAGGCGCAGCTTGGGTAGAGGGCTCAACGCCCAACTATCCCCAATTTCTCTTTATTTTTACAGACTAATAAGAAGTTACTTATAAGTTGTCAGGCTCTAGAATTCCTCTACGATAAAAAGACCTTTTTATCCAATATCCCCTCGTAAATATAGCGCATAATTCAAAACCAAGCTACGATTTTCTCTATCTTATTAAAAAAAATACCCACTTTCCTTTTTTTAGATCTCTAAACGTTTTTTTTTTCAAGAATTGATTCAAGAATGGGTTGGGATAATTATAGATCTCTAAACGTCTCTTCATATCGTATGATATTCATAAATAACTCCGTAGTGATTTAATATAAAACAAAGTTGGTCGTGGATAATTAGTGAATCAATCATACTGTGTGGATAAAAACATATATGGTTGCTGCACCCAACTATGAGAAAAATTGTTCCATTAGTGTGAGCTCATAACAGTTTATTAGTGAAACAAGGTGAAATGATCCCACTTCTTTACTTTTGAAATTAATACTTGAAGCACCGAAGCTGTTGGCTTTACTCTTAAGAAAAACTAAGAAGTATAATTTTACTATTAATAGTAAAAACGCTCCAACATCATGCCAAAAGAAATTTCACTAAACAACCTTCCAAGGTCATAGGGAATAAAGAAAATATTTTTCCGTAAAAATATATCATCTTCTTCAAGCTCTCTTCAGCCCATCAATCTCTCCTCTTTGTTCAAACCTAAAATATAAACATAAAAAACAAATATAAGAATTAAAAGCTTCTCTTCAAAGCTCTAATATACCTTATCCATACCATGTAATAAAAAGATACACAAAGATACTAGAGCTCTAATCTAAAGCAATTAAGAAACTAGTGGTCTATTGTTTAATCCATGTTACAAGCATGCATAATTCAAAAACTTTCGTCTATGGGTTTGCTTGGCTTTGAGATTTTCTAAACTGCAATTTATTTTGAATTATTTTTAACAATAGTTTTTGTTTCAGAAAATTTTGATCGCGGATAATTAGGGAACTAATGAACTGAACTTCAAGTGGGTTGGTTGTGTTTCTATTTCGTCTGACGTGTGGATGGTCTACAAAACAAAGACCGCCAGAGCATTAGAGAGATTGAGATGGCTCCCGACCTAAACCCTCCGATGCTTAAATTAGCCCAATATCCGAGGCGAACCCTCTTAAAGGAGATTGTGATATACTAGGGTTATAAGGCACACCTTCCTTTAATGCTTCTTGAGGGTATTTATAGCTAGGTAAAGGAGGACATTTTAGGGAGTTCAAATGATTTTATCGTATTGGATTGCATCGTGGTGGTAGGCTTGCTTGGCCAGCGCAATTGACATAAGCTTTATAGAAGGATCAGGTGTCAGGCGTGAGGCGCACTAACCGGTCGGCTTGCCAGATCTCTGTTGTGTCGCCCAGGGGCTTGTGGCTGTCTTGTAGTTCCCTTTTTGTTCATTTCTTATTTTTTTTTTACATGCCACGTAAAATCAGGGACTTGGCTTCCAGCAGTCTGGGCCTTTCTCTCTCGGGCTAATCAAATGGGCCTCCACTAATCCAGCACCCCCAAACATTTGCCCCAAGTTATGCAGCTTAGGCGTTCGTGAGGGCTAGGGTGCGAAAGTTGTTTTAATTCATCCCAATGTCATTGGGATGCTTTATTCTACTTGGTCATGTGCCCCCTCTTGACTTGTAAGAACTATAGGTGCTTCTCTGGGCATTTCTAGAAGTATTCTAATGAACGTTATGTTGTAACAAATTGGTGCTATCAATACCAATTTTTATTCGTAAGATCGACTTTTGTAAAACTTGACAATATGATCAGTACTTGTAAAAGAAAAAATGTTGTAAAGTAAAATAGCAATACCTAGACAAAAGAGCAAAAAGAAAGAACACGAGGATTTAACGTGATTTGGCCCAAACTTGACCTATGTCCACGGGAAGAGAACTTGAGAGAGCTTTATTAATAACTTAATATAAAGAGATCTAATCTTCCTCTTGATACAACAAGAGTATTCATCTTTCCCTTTAATCTAAACCTAAATTACAAGAGTATTATCTTATCTCTATGCACCACCTTGCTCCTCTCTTTCCTTAGTTTTCTTCTGATCTCCTTAGTGTTCTCCACCTTTTTCTCCTTGAGATCAATATTTTCTATGTTTACAATGCTTGGTTACAACCTTTATTTATAGGATTTTACAATACCAACTTCTATTAAGACTTGAGATATTCTTGACAATTAGATGCTTAAAGAATCTTGATCAATCATATTAGGAGTTAATCTCCTTGATCTAAAAAATTCTAGACCCTTTAATCTTTAGAAACAAAATCCTTCTTTGAATAAAAAATGAGTCATATTTGTACTCTATTAGAAAAGAAAACCGTGCCTAGGAAGGAACATGATTCTGCTTCAGAAAACAGCCTGTATAGGCAACTACCTTGGCCTAGTCAACTAATCTCTTTCGTTAGTCGACTAATAGGTTTATATAGTCGACTACTGTAAACTGCTTTTTTTTTTATCCTCCTTCTGTATCAGCCCTAGTCGACTAGTCGACTACGCCTGTGTGTTAGTCGACTAACCAACACCTGCATGATCTGCTTATTCTCGCTTCAAGCCATCATCTTCTTCAACTTGATTGGATCTTCTTGGACTATCATCTCCTCTTGAAAACTAGGCAAAATCCTAACAATCTTCATATTGACTTGTTTTTCAAGCCTTTAGTAAAACAACTTGAGATTTCAGATTAATACCTTGGTTCTTTCCTTAATTGTAATCATGTTGTGAAGCCTTTAACTCTTGCCCTCTCTCCCCAGGGCCCCTGGATGATTTGCCGCCATGGCTTTGAGCATCTCGAGCCTTTCTCAGATGCACCATTTCTCCTTCCCGCAACAGTTTGACCCAGTTCATGTCTTGTTGCAGTCTTCTTTGAAGCTCCACCTTGTGATGAGCTACCTTCCAAGTTTATCCCTGAAACTCTACCTCGATCTGAGTTCCTTCCTTCAGATTGTACAACCCTTCGCACTTTTCTCCTTTTAGGATTACCCTGTCTCCTTGGCTAACTGTGACGACGCCTTGTTGCATGATCGGTCACTGATTTTGCATATATATTTGTCACATTATCATATTTAATATCAAATAAACTCTGTTATTTAGTCTTATTTTTCTTTAATAATGAGCAAGCCCATTACTAATGGAGATGGAAAAGAAATGAGCCCAAAACCCCCACTTTAATTTTGATTTAAATCTTAATTAAAGAGGACATAAATATTCAGGAGGATAGAGATGATTTCAGCTGAAGATCAAAGCATATCAGGGAGGATCACATCAAATAAAAAATCGGTTAATTCGGATTTATATAAATCAAAATTGGTTAACTTGAGGATCACCGAAAATCAGATCAAAACCGAAGATCAAACAGCAAATCCAGCCGGACAAAGGGGATAAAAACAAACTTTATACCCCTGGATGTGGCCATCCATCCGCAGCCAAGTTGTGGAGATAAGGGGGGTGTTTTCTCCCTTTATCTCATCATTCTCTCCCCTCTGAGTTTTTGCCTATAAATATAGAAATTGTGCTGAAGAAGGAGCGATTAGGCAAAGAAGGATTCTTAGGCCAGTTTTCATTCTAGGTTAGTGTGGATTTTTATTTTTCTTTTCATATAACTTTTATTTTTTTATAAGCATAGTTAGACTGAGATTCATGTAAGTAAGAGAGAGATTTATGTTGAGAGTGTCACCGATGTAACCTCCTCCTTTTTTCTATCGTTTATACAAGCAATAAAAAGGTAACTTGTTTATGTTTTTCTTTATTTTTATATTCTTCTTCTCTTTTATACTTTTCCTCTTTCGGTATTTGATGAGTATCCAAGCGATCTAGTAGTATCGGTATAGCCTTGTTGTATGTTTGCCACCGATATTTCATGATGATCTCCTCCTCAAGATTCTGTATCATTTTATTCTTGTTCGTCTTGATGATGTAATGCGAATAAAGACTGAGTTCGATCTTATGGATTATGTGTTGATCGCCTCCAAAGAAAGGTAAACGTGCGAACAATCCAAGATAAATTATCAACCAGAAGAGGTAGGTAAGTTCTTTTAATTTTTCTTTCTTTCTTTTACCTTTAGTTTAGATCACTACCATCTCCAACTCTTTTATTTACTCTTTTTAATTTCTTTATATAAAATTATTTCCTATTTTCTCCACCTTCTCAATCTACCACTTTCTTCACAAATTAACATAACTTATTTTCCTTTCTTTTAAAGAACAAGAGAAGAGCTTTAACCATTTTAAGAAACTTAAAAGAGAACTTATAAAATGCTTCCATCGCTAATCCCTCCTTGTGGATCATGACCCGCATGGCCACTTGGTATAGCGGTAGCATTGAGTACCTTGCACTACCTATTATCAATTCTGAAATTCTATATTTTTTGTGTGTAGGTTTGAACTAAATCAAAATTTTGGCGCCGTTGTCGGGAAGGGAACAGTGTATTTATTTTTTAACAATTTTGGTGTTCTATTTCAAGGTAAAAGAAATCAGATTTAGTGTTCAAGCATTGCAGCAGAAGACTTGATATTCTATACCCCTACTCTAGGAAGTAGGAAACAGAATTTTAGGAGATTGCCGCACAAAAGCTTTCTTTTTGGACTACTAACAACTCTTTTTTGCAGGACATATTACTTTGCAAAAATATCATTTTTGTAAGTGTTATTTCTACTATTTCTGATATTTACATAACTCTGTTTTAATCCAACAGTAATCTGATTGATTGCAATTTCTTAAAAAACTTTTAGACTAGCATCTAGGCATTTGTCTAATTACGTTTCGTTTTCAATTACTGTTGAAGAAAGCTGGAGACAAGGTACGTTTGCATAACATCTAGCATAGAAATATTCTTTGGTGATATACTTTGCTTTTTGATTGTTACTTGCTTTATACTTGCACATTTGCACAATCAATCTTAAGGGCAAAACCCAACACAAGATAAGTTGGGGGAGTCATTACCCTTCCTTAGCCCACAAACCATCTCCAAGCACGCGCAAACTAAGCCTAACTTAAAATCTAATAGACATTGGCCTTAGGGACATCTCGAACTCATTAGGAGATTATCTTAAGGGGAAGGTGTTAGAATTTGACTCTTGTCAAATCAGTGTCAAAAGACATGGATTAAGGGGCGAAACCCGAAGGCTAGTGGTTTGGCTTAATTAGGCCCGTCGCTTTTGCGCGGATCCCTCCCACCAATCTTACCCTGACTTGGATGATTAGCTTGTGATCAGAGTCTGCATTATACTTTCTGTGGATAATCACCAGTTAAGAGTTTGTTTAGGTCCAAGGTTTACCTTAGACTAGATTTGATTGTTTTTTCTCGTTGACTATTGGTAAACTTATTTGTAGTAGTGTTTGCATATGCAAGTGTGGTCGAGAAACCTAAATTCATTTAGGTTAACTAGAAACACATCACCACCCAAACTTGAATCAAAACCAGATCCGGTTATGGCTTAACCAACATCCTTGCAGGATAGGTTCTACCCCATGAGAACCTCACTCCATCTTGCATTCAACTTCCATCGGTTGATGAACACAACTTTGAGCTCAAGCCTCACTTCATCAACATACTCCCTAAGTTTTATGGCTTAGAGTCTGAAGATGCGTATTTAGAGAATTTGAGGAAGTATGTTGAATGAATGAAAATCCCACACTTTGTAGATGATGCTATTAGGTTAAGATTTGTTATATTTGCTCTTAAGGACTTAACCAAGAAATGGCTTTACAGCTTAGCGGTCGACTCAATCACATCGTGCGATGGTTTTTTCAAGGTCTTCTTGAAAAAATTCTATCCAATCCATAAGACCGCTCTAATTAGGAAGAACATCATGCAGTTCAAGTAAGAACCTAGTGAACCGTTTTGGAGATATTTTGAACGCTTTAAAGACCTCCTTGTCCAATGTCCTCATCATGGATAGAGAAATGGCGACAATGCCAAATTCTCTATGATGGTTTAGACTACTCAACCAAGACCCTCTTAGAAACCATGTGCCAAGGGGGATTCTTGCAAAAGGATGAAAATGAAGGATGAGATTTATATTAGAATCTAGCTGAAAAGATCATCTAATGAGAACCAACTAATGAAAACTCTTGGAATTTAAACTCCATCTCTTCGAAGGAGGTCTCTATTCAATTGAATCATTCATACTTGTCGAGCTTAGAATAACAAACCTAGCGAGAAGACTGAAAGCTTTAAAAACTAAGGAACTAGTTCCAATCAACCAAGTCAGCCCAAACCAATTTCCAACTCTGGGCTATACTTATTGTCAAGACATGAATCAAGTGTTTAAGGAGTGTCCGGTATTCCAAGCTAAATAACAATTTCTTAAACCGATGAATGCGGCCTTTTCAAGGCCCAACAATAATTCCTACGCACCAACATACAATCCTGACCCGAGAAATCACCCGAATTTCTCATAGAGGCAAAACAATAATGACCACTCAAAGTCAAATCATTCAAATCACTTCCAACATTCCAATCATCAACCCAAATTTTTAAATTACCATCACAAATCTTCCAACCATCAACCCAATTTTTCAAATTATCAACAAAATATTTCCAACCAAACTCCACAATCTTCCTTCCAAAATCCTTCACTTGAGAAGAGAATGACTGATGTTGAGAAGAACATAGAAAGGTGCATGAAGAACTAAGAGTCCCTCATGCGAACAATACAAAGCAGCCATACACAAGCCATAATGAGGCTAGAGGTTCAAACGAGTCAATTAGCCATTCACAAAATGAGAGGCTAAATGGTACTTTGCCCAGTCAGCCAGTAACGAATGCTAGAAATTCCCACCAAGCCCATTTGGCTGAGGATAAACTGTTGAATCAATGTAGTATTGTTCATTTATTGAGGTCGAAAAGAAAGTTAATAAGCAAGTGCCAACACCATCCATTCCAATTCAGCATAACCACACACAAGCATTCACCTTATTTAGTCCCAACCTTTCCAAATCTGACGAGTCTGAAAAGAATAAGTCAACCAGTCAGGTGCACAAGCCTATAGTACCATTTTCTCAATAGGCTGAAAAACAATAAGAAAAATGTACATATAGATAAGATAATTGAGATTTTCAATCAAGTTATGATAAACGTGAAAATCACCTAGAGGGGGTGAATAGGTGATGGCTATACTAAATGACAAATAATGCGGAATTAAAAATCTCTCACTAGCAACCTAGCAAATAGCAAATACAATCAAAGAAATACTTGCAAAAGGGTAAGCAATATTAGAGTGCAAGTAAAGAGACAGTAGAGTTAAGAGAGAAAGAGAGAGACACAGAGAGAGAGCAATCGCAAACACAATGATATGTTTCGAGTTTTGAGCCACTGCTCTATGTCTCCGCCTTCAACACTATGTGTAATACCCCGTTCCCGGAATACGTACTTATTTGCGTATTCAGTTTTTCGATCGTATTTTTTGATTTACTTCTTATATCTGACCGATTTTAATTTTAAATATCATTTTCCAACGTATTATATTTTCTATGATTTTCTAGAATTTTCCGGAATTAAAAGGAAATTCTTCAAAACCGGTGTCGACCAGTGCCGCTGATCGATTCCCGAATTTTTATCTTACAAACTGTTTAGAATTTCTAGAAGATTCTTTAGACATTTCTTCTTAGAATTATGTTTATTACTTAAATACTTTTTCTGAAGATTTTACGAATTTATGGATATTCCACCGGAGTCGGTAGAAGACTGATTCCAGTATTTTTATTTCACAAACAGTTAGGAATTTCAAGATGGCCCTTTAGGCATTATTCCTTAGAATCATATTTTCTACCTAAATTCTTTTTCTGAGGATTTTATGAATTTATGAAAATTCCAACGGAGTCGGTATTTTACTGATTCCGGGGTTTTTAGTTTTAAAACTATAAAGTATTTCTTAAAACGGATTTCACTATGTTTCTTAATATAATATTCTTGATTTTTGATATTTATTTCGGGTCATTCCGAGATACTTGATTTCGGGACGTATCCGGTATTTTCCCGAAAGATTTCCGCATCCATGACTTCAACCCGGGAATCCGTGGTTTTAATATTTTTATTTTCCGAGTTAGAGAAAATATCTTCTCTTTTCTCATTTCTTTTCCTTTTTCCTTTTCCTTATTTCCTTTAACTTCCTCCACAAGCCAAACCCAAAATATCTAAACTTCCACACCCTTCCATTAATCCTCCACCACATATTTTCTCCACCTCATCATCTCCATGGCAAGATTTGATTGGCTAGGGGAGACACCTCACCTCCCTATTTTACACAAAAACCCCCTTTCTTCTCCAATATTACATCTCCTTAACAAAATCAAATCCTATATAAACTTTCCTATACATTTCTATTTCTTTTTCACTTCCACAAAGATATTAGCCTTCACAAATTCCCTCATCAACTCAACTTCATCATCTCCATCTCAACCAAGTAACCACTTTGGATTGGGGATCGTCTACTTCTTCATCGGAGATATCGTCGTGGACCAAGTTAACGACCACGATCTTTCCGGACTCGTAAAGCCCAAATAACCATTCGAGGTGAGTATTTTTACTCACCAAGACTCGTAAAATTCCTTGTATACTTGTGTTGCCAAATCATATCCCTTTATGTCATCAAAATCATATTTTTAGACATCAAAATCAACCACACCAAAAATCTGATTTTTAGACCTAACAGCAGCATATTTCAGAAGTCCGGTCGACCGGTAGTCGACCGGCAGTCGACCGATGTGCACGAACGTGCACAGTTTTGAGTAGGCGGTCGACCGGTTCACCAACCAGTCGACCGCTAGGAAACCCTGGAGCTCACGGCCCTGTATCGGCCGACCGGCAGTCGACCGACAGGCGACCGTTAGTTGTGTCTCCGGTCGACCGGCAGTCGACCGGAAGTCGACCGACCAAACCTGGAGGTCACGGCCTTGTATCGGTCGACCGGACGTCGACCGTTAATTGGTGACTGTCCCGTATCGGTCGACCGGCCATTTAACCCAGTCGACCGATAGTCTGGTTTTGGGCCAAAATTGTTGATTCTTATTCTTTCTGAAATTAGATCCTAACCTTGATACATGGGTGATGTATTATCCTTGCTAAATACTTCATAACTGGTATTTCATGACTTGTTCATTAACATTAT
The DNA here is from genome assembly GCA_038442645.1 of Agave tequilana. Lineage (NCBI taxonomy): Eukaryota > Viridiplantae > Streptophyta > Magnoliopsida > Asparagales > Asparagaceae > Agave > Agave tequilana. Next base: position 16,673 of record JAVJIF010007212.1, read on the forward strand.
CAACCGCTTGTCAATTCTTTAGACTTGTCAGTTTTATGTTTCCTTTTAACACATGTATATCACCTGACTTGCTATACCCTCTGGCTAGACCATGACTCACCTTGAATAATTATCAATCTCTTTGTATACGTGTTACCTGATATACATCACCACTTGTCATGCTATCACTTTACATCCAGCATGATATATTTGACTTGTGATTGTCTCTTTTACGGGAATATTGACTTGTTATTCAGTTTCATGATCAGTGACCTGTTTTCCTACTTTACATGCAGTGACCTGACTATATAGTACTGGTGTACTCCTAAATTCCTGATCATGTTCATTTTCTATTATTTCCCATAAAGTGATAATTAGCTAATAAATCTTAAAAAGGACAACTTGTATGGGTATGGGAGGAAGTGATGGATGCCGGAATGATATCTTGCTTATAGTATGGAATGACATATATTGGCGGTACTGTTATGATTACTGTTATGATTACTATTAGGGGACTTCGAGCCTCCAAAGCCGGTCCCAGGTGGTGGGAACCGTTGGACCACTAAACTGGTCCCCGGTGCATGTGAACAAAGCCGGTCCCAGGTGGTGGGAACCGTTGGACCACTAAACTGGTCCCCGGTGCATGTGAACAAAGCCGGTCCCAGGTGGTGGGAACCGTTGGGCCAGAAGACTGGTCCCCGGTGCATGAGTACCATTATAAGAAGCTCTATCAGTTCTCCATCTGCTTCCGTTAACAACCCTCGGATAACTTATATATGGATGTATGTGTGTTGGGGTGCACACCTGGACACATACCGAGATATATGGGTCAGACGAGTAATAATAATAATAGACATCGCCTATTGATTTCTGTTGTGTTTCCTATTATAGTTTCCGTTATGTGTATCCTTTACTCGTGTTATGGACCCCTGATCATTATTGTTATGCATTCCTGTTTTGACTATGATACGATTTGCAACTCTGATTCTATACGCTTGGATTTATGTGACATGAGACAAGGGTATATATATGAGGGTTTCCTTGTTTGGATTATTCTTTCGATGTACTAGTCTCATGTGACCGTGACTTAAGCGTATACAATCAGTCTTGCTTATATTCAGCTTTACTTGGGACTTCCTGATTTATGATTATGCTATACCTGTCCGTGTATATCACACTTGTGTTCTAACCCCCTATTCTTATCTCTTTGCCACTTAGCATGTAGCCTGTTCATTGTTGGGAGTTCCTGACTCCCTTGGATTTGTATGTTCAGGTTAGAAGCTGGATCGAAGTAGAGCTGTCCACTGTAGATCGAGTTTTCCTTGAGAACAGGCTGATTTGTCCCAGCTTCTTCCGTGCTAGTCTCCTCTTTTGACTCACGGGATCTTCACCCTACTCGTGAGCATCTTGTATTTATCCTGTATATTTTACTTTTGGACTTGTTATGATAAAAGACACATGTAATGTGTATATGTTTATCATACTGTGATGACTTTGTACATGTACTTTTGTGTTGGCATATGGAAGAATACCACGCTTTGTGTCGTACTCTGATTACTTATTGTACTTTTATGCTTAGCGTATATACGTGGGGGCTTCTTCTGACCTACGTATATACGTCGCAGTGACGTCCCCGTATCCGTGAAATCGGGGCGTTACAGGTTGGTATCAGAGCTTAGGCTCTCACACCTAAAGTACAATCAAGTAGCAAATTATTGTAATTTGCAATTGCCAACTACAATGTACAAAGTTATCTAGTCTTTCCTGAATTCCTTCCTTGATTAATTCTTTCGTGTCCTAAACTCCTTCCATTTGTTTCCAATTCCAGTTGTCTTTTCCCAATTCGGTATGGAGAGAAGGTCGGGCCGTAATCACTCTGGGCAAGTTTCGAATGGACCCACAGGAGAGAATGTGGATATACTGAGGGTTATCCAGATGATGATGGAGAACCAGCAGCAACAGACGGAGCTCCTCCGGCAAGAGTTAGCAGTTCCTAAAGGACAGAGGCCGGGGAATATCTCAGATTTTAGACGGCTGCAGCCAGCCATATTCACGGGTGAAGAGAAACCCCTGGATGCTGAACAATGGCTGACGGACACATCAGACCTGTTGAAAGCAGCCCGAGTACCAGAGGAAAACCAAGTTGAGGTCGCCAAGATTCAGTTGAAAGATGTAGCTAGAACTTGGTGGCTAGCTGAAGAAGCCAGACTGGAGAAGCCTGTCACTTGGGACACATTCTCCAAGAGCTTCTATAGCAGGTTCTTCCCTGCCACTGCTCAGAAGGACATGGAAGAGCAGTTCATCAGACTTCAGCAAGGGACAAGTCCGTGGATGAGTATGCCGCGGAATTTCTGAGGCTTAGCCGCTTCGCTCCGTATATGGTGACGGATGAGGAGAAGCGGGCAAGCAGATTCCAGCAGGGATTGCAGATGGATATACAAGTCTTTCTAATGCCCCAGCAGCTGAAGACATATTCAGCAGTTCTCACCATAGCTCGAGAAGTGGAGCGTGGACTAGAGAAGAAGAAAGAGAACTTGATGAGGAACCAGGCCAAGAAGAGGCCTTTTCAGTTAATGGATGAGGATGATGGAGTTAGGGTAACCCAAGGCCCGATGATTCAGAGACCATTCCAATCTCCTCTTTCTCAGATGGTATGCAATTACTGCCACAGACCCGGACATTATAAGAGAGATTGTCGAGAGGCCAAGGGATTATGTTTAGTGTGTGGATCAGGGAGACATATGCTAAGGGATTGCCCACACAGGAAGTTTGGACATGTGGCACCAGTCCGACCAGCACTTCCAGTACCTGTTAGACCAGCTCTTCCAGCCCCTTCACATCCAGTCCCAGCACTTCCAGTCCCGCCACTTAGGAGGCATCCAGAACACGTTGATCGGAGAGCTCCATTTCCACCCCAACAGTATGGTAGGGGAGCAAGACCTAGAGCAGACCGGGTAGAGGCCAAGGTTACATCATGGCAGCAGAGGCATCAGATGATGCAGCTGAATGTGGAGACCAGTATCCAGATCAGGAACCTTGAGGATATCATGGTAACCACTACCCCAGATCTTGTATTTACGTTAGTTATCTTTCTTAATATTTCCTTATCATCCTCTCCTTGTCTATTTTAGTCCTTCATATGTTCACTTTCATATGTTCACTTTAACCCTGTTTTGGAATGTTTGAGACCTTTGATTTCACCCTTGTCCCCTGTATGTTCAATTTACCCCTTAATGAAATTGCGAGGACGCAATTTTTGTAAGGTGGGTGGATTGTAATACCCCGTTCCCGGAATACGTACTTATTTGCGTATTCAGTTTTTCGATCGTATTTTTTGATTTACTTCTTATATCTGACCGATTTTAATTTTAAATATCATTTTCCAACGTATTATATTTTCTATGATTTTCTGGAATTTTCCGGAATTAAAAGGAAATTCTTCAAAACCGGTGTCGACCAGTGCCGCTGATCGATTCCCGAATTTTTATCTTACAAACTGTTTAGAATTTCTAGAAGATTCTTTAGACATTTCTTCTTAGAATTATGTTTATTACTTAAATACTTTTTCTGAAGATTTTACGAATTTATGGATATTCCACCGGAGTCGGTAGAAGACTGATTCCAGTATTTTTATTTCACAAACAGTTAGGAATTTCAAGATGGCCCTTTAGGCATTATTCCTTAGAATCATATTTTCTACCTACATTCTTTTTCTGAGGATTTTATGAATTTATGAAAATTCCAACGGAGTCGGTATTTTACTGATTCCGGGGTTTTTAGTTTTAAAACTATAAAGTATTTCTTAAAACGGATTTCACTATGTTTCTTAATATAATATTCTTGATTTTTGATATTTATTTCGGGTCGTTCCGAGATACTTGATTTCGGGACGTATCCGGTATTTTCCCGAAAGATTTCCGCATCCATGACTTCAACCCGGGAATCCGTGGTTTTAATATTTTTATTTTCCGAGTTAGAGAAAATATCTTCTCTTTTCTCATTTCTTTTCCTTTTTCCTTTTCCTTATTTCCTTTAACTTCCTCCACAAGCCAAACCCAAAATATCTAAACTTCCACACCCTTCCATTAATCCTCCACCACATATTTTCTCCACCTCATCATCTCCATGGCAAGATTTGATTGGCTAGGGAGACACCTCACCTCCCCTATTTTACACAAAAACCCCCTTTCTTCTCCAATATTACATCTCCTTAACAAAATCAAATCCTATATAAACTTTCCTATACATTTCTATTTCTTTTTCACTTTCACAAAGATATTAGCCTTCACAAATTCCCTCATCAACTCAACTTCATCATCTCCATCTCAACCAAGTAACCACTTTGGATTGGGGATCGTCTACTTCTTCATCGGAGATATCGTCGTGGACCAAGTTAACGACCACGATCTTTCCGGACTCGTAAAGCCCCAAATAACCATTCGAGGTGAGTATTTTTACTCACCAAGACTCGTAAAATTCCTTGTATACTTGTGTTGCCAAATCATGTCCCTTTATGTCATCAAAATCATATTTTTAGACATCAAAATCAACCACACCAAAAATCTGATTTTTAGACCTAACAGCAGCATATTTCAGAAGTCCGGTCGACCGGTAGTCGACCGCAGTCGACCGATGTGCACGAACGTGCACAGTTTTGAGTAGGCGGTCGACCGGTTCACCAACCAGTCGACCGCTAGGAAACCCTGGAGCTCACGGCCCTGTATCGGCCGACCGGCAGTCGACCGACAGGCGACCATTAGTTTTGTCTCCGGTCGACCGGCAGTCGACCGGAAGTCGACCGACCAAACCTGGAGGTCACGGCCTTGTATCGGTCGACCGGACGTCGACCGTTAGTTGGTGACTGTCCCGTATCGGTCGACCGGCCATTTAACCCAGTCGACCGATAGTCTGGTTTTGGGCCAAAATTGTTGATTCTTATTCTTTCTGAAATTAGATCCTAACCTTGATACATGGGTGATGTATTATCCTTGCTAAATACTTCATAACTGGTATTTCATGACTTGTTCATTAACATTATCAACCGCTTGTCAATTCTTTAGACTTGTCAGTTTTATGTTTCCTTTTAACACATGTATATCACCTGACTTGCTATACCCTCTGGCTAGACCATGACTCACCTTGAATAATTATCAATCTCTTTGTATACGTGTTACCTGATATACATCACCACTTGTCATGCTATCACTTTACATCCAGCATGATATATTTGACTTGTGATTGTCTCTTTTACGGGAATATTGACTTGTTATTCAGTTTCATGATCAGTGACCTGTTTTCCTACTTTACATGCAGTGACCTGACTATATAGTACTGGTGTACTCCTAAATTCCTGATCATGTTCATTTTCTATTATTTCCCATAAAGTGATAATTAGCTAATAAATCTTAAAAAGGACAACTTGTATGGGTATGGGAGGAAGTGATGGATGCCGGAATGATATCTTGCTTATAGTATGGGAATGACATATATTGGCGGTACTGTTATGATTACTGTTATGATTACTATTAGGGGGACTTCGAGCCTCCAAAGCCGGTCCCAGGTGGTGGGAACCGTTGGACCACTAAACTGGTCCCCGGTGCATGTGAACAAAGCCGGTCCCAAGTGGTGGGAACCGTTGGACCACTAACTGGTCCCCGGTGCATGTGAACAAAGCCGGTCCCAGGTGGTGGGAGCCGTTGGGCCAGAAGACTGGTCCCCGTGCATGAGTACCATTATAAGAAGCTCTATCAGTTCTCCATCTGCTTCCGTTAACAACCCTCGGATAACTTATATATGGATGTATGTGTGTTGGGGTGCACACCTGGACACATACCGAGATATATGGGTCAGACGAGTAATAATAATAATAGACATCGCCTATTGATTTCTGTTGTGTTTCCTATTATAGTTTCCGTTATGTGTATCCTTTACTCGTGTTATGGACCCCTGATCATTATTGTTATGCATTCCTGTTTTGACTATGATACGATTTGCAACTCTGATTCTATACGCTTGGATTTATGTGGCATGAGACAAGGGTATATATATGAGGGTTTCCTTGTTTGGATTATTCCTTCGATGTACTAGTCTCATGTGACCGTGACTTAAGCGTATACAATCAGTCTTGCTTATATTCAGCTTTACTTGGGACTTCCTGATTTATGATTATGCTATACCTGTCCGTGTATATCACACTTGTGTTCTAACCCCCTATTCTTATCTCTTTGCCACTTGGCATGTAGCCTGTTCATTGTTGGGAGGTCCTGACTCCCTTGGATTTGTATGTTCAGGTTAGAAGCTGGATCGAAGTAGAGCTGTCCACTGTAGATCGAGTTTTCCTTGAGAACAGGCTGATTTGTCCCAGCTTCTTCCGTGCTAGTCTCCTCTTTTGACTCACGGGATCTTCACCCTACTCGTAAGCATCTTGTATTTATCCTGTATATTTTACTTTTGGACTTGTTATGATAAAAGACACATGTAATGTGTATATGTTTATCATACTGTGATGACTTTGTACATGTACTTTTGTGTTGGCATATGGAAGAATACCACGCTTTGTGTCGTACTCTGATTACTTATTGTACTTTTATGCTTAGCGTATATACGTGGGGGCTTCTTCTGACCTACGTATATACGTCGCAGTGACGTCCCCGTATCCGTGAAATCGGGGCGTTACACTATGAAGGATTTTCACTATGACCGATCCCACTGGATTGTCAACCAGTTACAAGTTCTCACTAGAACTTAATGGACTAACTAGTCCTCTCGCACGGTGCCGCAACACCACTCAAATCTCACTAGCTCACTTAAGGCCGCAACCTCTATAACTTCTCAATAGAAGGAAAACGATGATCAACTTTTGACCACAAAATGCTCACAAGCACAATCCTATAACCATGTTTTTCATTGATTTTGCAAAGGGGAAAAACTTACAAAAAGGGGTCGATGAGCTAAATTACATGTAATTCTTTTGCAATAAAAGATTACAAGTAGATCTCCTCTGAGATTCTGGAGAAGTGTGCTGGTAGAAGTCTGGTCAGCGCGCGACCACTTTGTCCCTTTGACGATGCGATCGATCAGATAATCGGGTTACTACCAGATGGGATTCCCTTCTCGACTGGTCCGGAGAATCGGAGAACAGAAGGTTGGTAAAACCCTCTTGTTACTTCTCAAACTGCCTCCACCTGGGAATTCCTTCTCGCCTGGTTCCGGAGATTCCTTGAGAGGGAGGAAGATCTTAGGGTATCAGCACCCTGATTAGAGAAGTAGTTCTCTGAATTCTTAGAAGCAAGAGAATAGATCTCTGTTTAGTCGTCTCTTCTCCTTCTTTCAGCCTCTCTGTCTGTGTGTGTGTTCATATACCTCCGGTGGGCTATTTATAGGGAAAGCAAGGTATAATTGTCCCTTGAAAGTCTGAAAACAGATTGAGTCAATCTATTTAAATCTGGAAAGTAGCCTTGCCGCGAGGTTAGGATCAGCTTCTGCGAAGCTAGGAATAACAGGTAGTGTCGATCTCCCGATCCGTTTTGATTCTTTCCCAATAATTGAAGGATCTCTCATGATCTTCTTACTTGTTCTAGGAGAGTCAAGGGATTATGGTAAATAACTGCCCAATTTGATCTCAGATTTGATCTTGATTAGATTTGATCATGAATAGATTTGATCTCATCTGGAGATTTAATTGGTCAAAGTTGACCATAACAGACCCACAGCGGAGCTGTCGCGTCGAGCTCACAGCGGAGCTGGAAGGAGCATCTGGCGAAGTCAGAAGAAAGCTCTTCAGCGGAGCTGGATAAACATATGTGGCGAAGCTACCAACCATCCTTCTGCGCGGTTGCGTGTGGCTTCGAGCGAGCTAACTCTCTACGAAGTTAACTGAGCACTTCAGGCGAAGCTGTAAGTTAGCTCTCTGATAGAGCTTTGAATAGCTCCAAGACGAAGTCAGGCAAACTTAGCCTCTCAGGTGAGGCTATCCCCTTGGGCTCATGCGATGCTAAGTGTTGAGCTAACTTAGTATCTTAGGCCTGCTTAGGTCTCTTCAAAGATAATCTGGGCTCACTGTCTACTTCACTGGATCAATAGAGTCCAAGTTGCTGAGTTGTCCCTCGGAGATGGGTACAGAACTGGTCGTCAGCTTGTCTGCCACTTGTCTTTTGTAAATGTCAACAAGTTTAGACATTATTCAGGCCAATCAGAAATCTTATCTTTTTTAGAGTGTCAATAAGACCCCCTTCAAAGTTTTCGTAAGTCTGCAATGGAATGGTTCAGACTCTGAAATACTTTGAATGGCTTTGATTGATGGTATGTGAAGTACAAACGTTGCCATGGTGGTTGAGTTCAGCTTCACTTTTAATCCTGCTTCCGGATTGGAATAAGTTTGCCGAGGAATCGTATAGATTTGCGATTCTGGGTAGCTTCGCGTCTGGGCCTCCCGGAGTGACTTCGCTTCAAATCAGTTTTGGAGTGACGTTCCTTTCCCGAGGCCAACTGCCTTTCGGCTAGTTACGAGAAGGATTGCTCCTTTTTCTTGAGGTTAGAATTACCTCTCTTGCATTAACGAGGAAGATCATTACTTCTGCGCGCATTTTCGAGGGAGACTATTCTCTTTCTCAAGGCTCAGTACTTGAATGCCTTAAATTCGCTCGCGCTTCTAAGCTTGAAGTAATGGCGGTACGATCAGGCCATGAGGCCTATAAATAGGACACTTGAAGTCCTCTTCAAGGAAACAGTCCATTCATGACATCTCCTGGTTGTTCAGAGAAGGATACTCAGATCTCTGAAATAGTGGGGGTGCCCACTCTGGTCATTAATCAGCCAAGAACTGGTGAGTCTCGGTCATCTAGAGACTTTACCAATGGACTAGTGACTTTTAGGGAGTTTATCTCCCTTAATTTAGCTTTATTAGCTGCCTCAGGGATTAATTCCCTTGTTCTTCATTTTGTAAGTGACTGATTTGCAGAGAAGGGCTTCAGCCCTATTTTTCAGCTTCTCGGTGAAGCTATCATTCTCGCTTGATTAGAAACAGACTTTCCCATGCAGGGTTCCTGTTTTGATCTATTGAATCTGCCTGTTAAATCCGCCACGTAGGCCAGTCTTGCCATATAGGTGGGGCTAGGACTTGACTTATGCTGAGTTAGTCCATCGTTACTTTCCAAGTGAGGCTATCCTCTGCTTAGTTGAAGCACCACTGGATCGGATATGAACCGCTTCGTCCAAAGAATTTAACTTAGCACTTCGTCTTCGCAGCTTTCTCTTTGATTTAACGCTAACCTGTTTCCCGTTTGCGTTGCAGTGAACTGTGCCCGCCAGTCTTTTGTCTTGATGAAAGAGACTAGAAAATTATCTCTTGATCTCCGAGTTGAAGCTCTGACCATAAGCAGGAGGAACAAACTGGAACAGCTGATGCGTGTTCCCGGAAGAGGTTGGCAGTCGTTTATCCGAGATGATCCACTCCGAGAAGGGGCTGGTAGTCGCTTATCCGAGATGATCCACTTCGGGAAAGCGGACGTCACCTGTAAGGTCTCAGATCCTTCCTTTGCTAATTTTCATCAAAGAAGATCCAGCTTCTTGATGTTAAAATCTGCCATTATGCGAAGGATTACGGCCTTGTGCATAAGGAAGGCCTTTCATGTCCAGTTGGTTTACCTTGGAAGTAGATAGGACAACTTGTATGCCTTTGGAGCAATGATTCGGTTATACGAAAGACTACTTTGATGTAGCGTCAATGTATGTTCCCTTTTGAATCAAATAAAATGTTTATTTTCTGCTTATCTACTCCGTTTCCCTCCTTTTTTATCCGAGAACACCTGGAGTGGACCAGCTTTAGGTAAGTCTTTTCCTTAGGAGGAATTAGAAGCTCTCAGCGGAGCTAAACTTCTGGCGAAGTTGGAGACTGACACCCAACTGAGTCAGGAACAAATCTCTGGCAGAGTTATCGCGGAATTTCCGTGAAGCCGGAGCTTAAGGCACTTTTCTCAGCGAAGTTATTCAAGTGTCGCACAAAGTCGACACTGAACTCACGGCAGAGTTAGCCCTTAGCGTGGCTGAAGCAGAGCTTCTCGGGAAGGCGCTTAGGCGCCGTTTCAAATTAATTTGAAACGACCCCTGCGCTCCTTTCGAGGAGGCAAAGTTTAGGCAATCATCAGCCTATAAAAGCCCGATTAGGCTGAAAGAGAAGGAACCACTTCTCTTTGAATTTTTAGAGAACTCCAAATCTCTTGTTCTGCTTTCTCCTTCGTTTGATAATTCAAGAACTTCTTCAGTTCTCCGATGGCTCCCAAAAGACGAGTAGGAAAAGAGGTAGCAACCTCTACGACGGAGGGACCCCTCTCCTCTTCCTCCGGTCATCGAACGACCTATCGCGGGTAGGGATCTTTCCCTCTTTATTCAGAGATTTTCATCTCTTCCTGAAGCCAACTTCCGGTTACCCTCGATTAATCCAGAGCGGTCAATCGTGATCCCGTGATCTTAGGGAGTTCAATTCCCTTAATTTTCCTTAATTTCTTGATTTGGGAATTTGAGAACCGAAGGGTTTTTTCTTCTTCAAGCTTCCAGGCGAAGCTATCCCTTAGGCGTTCACATCCTGTTGGATGATAGGATGCAAAGTTAGCCTTAGAAGCTCGGTTGGAAAAGGACCTTAATACCCTCGAAATAATTTTTAAGCAGCAGTACTCTTCTGGCGGAGTTAGCTCTTGGGGCTCCTTCGCGTTGAGGCCAAGCTTCCAGAGCAAAGCTAATACTTAGATATTCTTTCTGCATCCTGTGGTTGCGGAGTTGAGCTTTGGGGCGAAACTAAAAACTGGGCTTGCTTCGCTCGGGGAGTGAAGCTACGCCTTGACAAAATTATTTTTCTTGGCTTAGCTTTCTTCAGTAAATGAACTAATATATTTTCTTCTTGTCTTTCTAGTGCACTATACTCCTGGTCCTCTGAACAGTCTCTTTGGAACAGCCAGGGAGCTGGACGGTAATGTCAAGCTACAGTTCCAAGGCAGGCTTCATTATTCAGCGAGCGGAGTGCTCCTGGCCGGGATGCACTTATTCATGCCGGGGATCAGCGTACCATGAGGAACATCTTAACTACTGCTCCTCTTAAAGATTCCGATCGAAAAATTTATCAAAAGCCCGGCTTCATGTTTGGAGATGCAGCGCCAGACAACGATCACCAGCTGCTAGCCAGAGAGGGGCAGTGGATTTTCAAATTGGATGGTGAGAAGTACTATCTCCCATCTAGCAAGCAACATTTTCCCTTATCCTTCTTTCAATGTGTGACGAGGGCTCAGAAGATGCAGTGGCAAGTGACTCGGACTACTGACTCCGTTCACATGGGAAAGTTGATAGCTCCATCCCCTGGTTATACGAGGGTGGGTCCTCCTCACTGTATATTGGGTCTCCACCCTAGGAACGTACTTCTAGACATTCCAGTGGGAGAAAATCCCGCGGTGGCTCAGATTTTTGGGAATCAGTTTTTTAAGGTTTATGGCACTTATCCAGCCACTGATTTTAGGACTCCGGGGTGAATTCATCCCCCCAAAGCATAGTGGAGGGACTTGACTCTATATGTCCTTGCCTATTTTGAGGAAGATCTGGAGAGGCTAGAACTCTACGAGGCCGTTAGGGCGACCTGTTATGACATTCAGATGAGCGTAGTGAACTTCTATACCATTTTTGAGTTGTACTGCCCGGCTATGGGGACCTTCTTCGTCACTGTTGGCGAATTGGGCATGGCTCTGCATGAGATGTGGGAAGTCTCTGCTCTGCCTTTGGGGTCTCTCCCATATGAAGAATATTTCCCGTGCGAAGCGAAATTGACACTTCTGGAGAAACAGGAGCCCACCTTGTTTGAGACTTACCAGGAGTTTATGTGCCACCTTTACATTTTCTCAAGCATGCATGGGAGCCATAAGGGAGCTTCATGCAGTTTGAAGAGCTGGGAAAATTATTTGTTCCCTGACTTGGAAGGTACTCTTGAAGCAGCTCACTGTGGAGTCACAGATGAAGACATCTTTCGTAGGATGCAAGAGCACTCCCAAGGGGATTTAATTTTGGAAGAAGATGATGGGGCCTATGCGAAAGGTGATATTCTTCAGAGTTTCCATCACCAGGCTCGTCGACCGACGTCCCGGAAGACGCTTCTAGATGGCTTTTTAACGGTTTAGTTGAAGAGATGCGTGGTACCATCTTCGTCTGGTGATGTCATTCATCCGACTGTCTTATTGCATGCTGTTCGTCTAGTCTATAGTCGTTCTCTTGAACTTCTTCCAGCTATGGTGTGCTGTATTCAAAGAGACCTTCGTGCATTGACGGAGGCATTCTGTAGGCCACCAACGACGATGCAGGGAAAGGGGATTATCTTGCCTTGCGACGGACCAAACCCCAGAATTGGTTTGCCATATACTTATTTGATGGCATGGTTCGCCCTTTACTGCCCCTCCATTATCTAAGCTAGTGAGGAGCCCCCAGAAGGTGTTCGAATGGCGCTTCTCCATCGATTCGAGGGGTGTTCGTGGTCACGGACTTATGTGGCTGCGGTCCGCAAACTGCTATGCCGTCATGACGTCTACAGCCTTTTTCGGTGCTTTTCCTACATTCGTAATGCAGGCTGTGGTGAAGAATTCAAGGATGTAGGGGAAGGGCAGACGTCATTGAGTCGGGGAGTCTTCAAATGGCTGGTTAGCATCCGGCAAACCCACTTGTTATATAGAAGCAGGGACACCTGTTACCTGGAGCCCTATGTTCCGAGTCGGTTTGCCCGTCAGTTTGGGTATGACCAACTGTATGTAGGCAATCCGAACAGCAATCTGGCCTTTATGGGGAGCCTCATCGATGGAGCTCGTGCCTGGCGGTTTTACATTGCTCGCTGTACTGAGGCGCGACTGTGCATGCCGCTAAGGACTCCGAACCTTCTGACAACCCTGGGATTCTGCCAGTGGTATAGAACTTCGAACTCCACGCCAACTGGGTTTTCTATTAATTCCTTTAGTGTGAAGTTGATCTCTCAGCGGCTGAAGTGGAAGGTCACTGAGAAGAGCGAGGGTAAGAGGGTCCGCGTTTCAGGCCTCAGGGAATTTATTGCTATTGATGATAGCGAGGCCTCGGATGCGGGAAGTCCTCGCTTTGAAGCAGATACAGGTGCTAAGGCTCCAGTACTGCTTCTGGTGGGGTAGGTACAGGCCCCGTGGAACATGTTGATGTGGAAGAAGTGGAGGAAGAAGATCCTGACGTCCACTTCAAGCAAAAGCGGGAAGGCGGATCTCGTAGGAAAAGGGTAGTGAAGAAGCCTCGTCGCTACGTTCTTACAGTTATAGCAGAGGGCGAATCATCTGCAGTGCTTCCTCCTTCTGCTCCATTAGTCATTAAGTTGTCAGCTCCTAGGCAGACCGCTGGTAAAGCTGTTCCGGACCCGAGTAAGATCAGCTCCATTCTTGCAATACACTCTTATATATTCCATACAGCTCATTGTTTACTTCATGATTCAGGAACTGAGGTAGTGAGAGACCCGAGAGCTGAGGCTGCAGGAGAACAAGGGGAACATTGTGATCCCCTGTTCACTTATAGAGAAGGTGACGAGGCTAGCTATTTTGCCGTCTCGGAAGAATCTGGAGGTGATGCGGCCGATTTAGGTCCTTCAAGTGCTGGGACCTCAAAAGGAAGTCCCTTAGCTTTCAGTTCTTTTGGGTGGACCACAGAGGGTTCAGCGAGTGAAGGTGGGCCGGCCGGTCGGGTTGATTCTATCAAAGATTTTCCAATGGAGCCTGAGGGGACTGATGCAGCCATCAAGGAGGTTTGGAGAGAAACTGCTACCAAGGCTATTGAGGCGACATCGTCCTTTGGTAATGCCTTAACCTTTTGACTCCTGCTATTCATTATCCTTTGCTTAAACAAAGTCTTGTCACGATACAGGTGTTCCACTTTTGGGTACATCGACTTTGAGGGAACCAGCCAGTCTTTGCGAAGGGGTCAGGGGTGAAACAAGTACTTCGACCGCGGTGGACGCTGCTGAGTTGGATGTCTTGTATCACGACCTGCCCACTTATCGTCCTGAGTCGACCAGCGGAGGAGAGGCTGAGGGGACAATGGTTATGGAGCCAATCTTACCTCCATCCACCTTGGTAAGTGAAATGCTAATGGTTTCGTCAGTGCTGCCTATCTTGCCCAGCGCGGAGCTAAAGGTGATTACCAGTCCTACTTCTCCAACACTGGTGGTCGAGCCAGCTCTCCCAGAAATTGTCACTAGCCCTACTTCGATTGTGGCTAGTGTACTGGTTTTAATGAGGACTCCTCCGAGATCACCAACGATCCCTCATGTTACTCCAGCCAGTGCTTTTACTATTCCTTCCACAGTAATGTTAGTGAAACCGGTGGAAGCTTTGTCTTCAGAAGCTGCTCATTCACCGGCGTAGTTGAGGCCGAGAACGAATTCGTGGCTGAGTTAGTCGACAGATTTTATAAGGGCTTAAAGCGTTCCATTGCTTTGGTCTTGAAGGGCTCGACTACCTCATTTTCTACTTTAAAGGTGGTCCTCTCCCAAAGCACCGACAGCATCCGAGACTTTGGAGGGGATAACTAGGCTGCCACATTGGAGCTTCTGGTGGACAGACTCGAGAGGAATGTGGACGAATGGCGCCGTCTTAGCCATTCAGATCTGGAGTCTTCAGTTAACGAACAGCTTGCATATCTTGTTGCTCAAATGCATGAAGCTTATCTCGCCGCTCAAGAAGCCGCTACGGCAATTTCTTCTGACTTGAAATCCTTGAAGACAAGGAAAGTAGAGCTCAGGCGCTTCTAGCAGTGCTTTTCTTGACGCTGAGGATAAAGGGCCAAGGAAATGATCAGGAAGGCTAATCTTCTTTTGTCCAAGGCTGAACCGGTGCGTCTTGAAGAGATTGCTCGACTTGAGCAGCTTAAGGCCCAGAATGACGAAGTCTTGCGGCAGAAGCTAGCACAGAGGGCCACTTTGGTTGAAATTGAAGCTCGCTTGGCCCAGACAGCGAGCTTTAATGAGGCCGAGTTGAGGTCGCAGGCGCTTATCAGGGCTGCTGAAGAGCGGAAGACTAGGCTGGCCACTCTTGAAGAACGGATCATGTCCTATGAAGCACCATCGTAACTTGTAATCCGTGCATTCATGTATCTCTCTTTTGGAATCAATAAAAAGTGATTTTATTTGACTCCCCTGTTGCATTTCCAACTTGTTTTATCTTTTTGAATTTTTAATGTCTACTTTTAAGTTGTATTGCAGTCCTTTAACAGGAAATGGGATAATGATATAACTAATCCAATCAGCGGTGATAAGCTGAGAGAGTCAGTCACACATTTGAGAAAATAGTCCTTACTGGACTAAAAGATGAGACTTGGCTATCTGTCGGTTCAGAGGTCGCAGGGACGTAACCGATTGAGAAGCCACCAAGCTCAAAATTTTGTATGAGATTTGAAAGAAATTGTCAGAGGTATATTGTTAACGTGACAACCAAAAAGTCCACTAAAGACTAAGTGGGACTCAGAAACTCGCTGGGAGCTAGGAAATGAGTCCCATAAAAGATCATATGTCAGAGGTGTAATGTTAACGTGACAAAAAGAACTTTGTAGGAATTCGTAAAGTAATTTGTCAGAGGTGTAATGTTAACTTGACAAAAGGAAAGTCCACTAAAGACTGAGTGGGACTCAGAAACTCGCTGGGGAGGTAGAAAGTGAATCCCATAAAAGATCATATGTCGAGGTGTAACGTTAACGTGACAAAAAGAACTTCATGGGAATTTGTAAAGCAATTTGTCAGAGGTGTAATGTTAACTTGACAAAAAGAAAAGTCCACTAAAGACTGAGTGGGACTCAAAAACTCGCTGGGAGCTAGGAAGTGAATCCCATAAATGATCATATGTCAGAGGTGTAATGTTAACGTGACAAAAAGAACTTCGTTGGAATTCGTAAAACAATTTGTCAGAGGTATAATGTTAACTTGATAAAAAGGAAAGTCCACTAAAGACTGAGTAGGACTCAGAAACTCGCTGGGGAGCTAGGAAGTGATCCTATAAAAGACCATATGTCAGAGGTGTAATGTTAACGTGATAAAAAGAACTTCGTGAGAATTTGTAAAGCAATTTATCAGAGGTGTAATGTTAACTTGACAAAAAGGAAAGTCCACTAAAGACAGAGTGGGACTCAGAACTCGCTGGGGAGCTAGGAAGTGAATCCCATAAAAGATCATATGTCAGAGGTGTAATGTTAACGTGACAAAAGAACTTCGTATACTGTTAGAGGTGTTTGAACTTAACAGTAATTCGAGTGAATCTGTCGTTCTTTTTATGTGGTTTTACCATTCCATGGCTGAGAATTGGTAAGTGATTATGGAGAGGGAATCAAATGGGAACAGGTCCCTTAGGATTTTTAGCAAATCCTCAGCTGTCAACGGATTTGATATGCCTTTACCAACTACCGTTTGAGTCAGGCTAGCCATACTATTCCCCTAAGCATGATGAGTTGTCGAGGATTTATGTTGGGCTTAAAGGCCAACATTTTCCTCTATCCTTAACCGTTAGAGGTGTTGGATTATTTGATTACTATATTCGTAACCTTGATTCTTCTTTGAGACAACCAGTGTACGATCAGCTCTATACTAGTTTACAGTCATATGATCTCGTTTAGAGAAAGAGAGGGGCGCTCCTTCTGCATATCTAGGATTTGAAGGTTTTGATCAGAGGTATAATGTTAACTTGATCATGAGAAGGATCCTTATCAAGGATAATACTTCTTTTAAGAATCTGCCGTTGATCGGCATCATGAGTAAATCACCATCTGAAGTCATAAGCCGATATGCTCCATTTGAATAGACTGTTTCTATTACAAACGGTCCTTCCCATTTGGGCTGAAATTTGCCTTTAGTTTTGTGCGTCATGATCATCGGTCGTCTGATGGCTAAAACCAAATCTCCTTTCTAAAAGACTTTTTGTTTGACCTTCTTATTGAAGGCTATTGAGATCCGAGCTTGATACAACTCAATGTGTTGCTGAGCTTGTAACCGCTTCTCATCTAGGGCTTCGAACTCTTGAAGACGCAACCGATCATTGTCCCCCGATGTAATCTTAGTGATCAGAGCGACTTGTAATGATGGCATCTGGATTTCAACGGTATGACTGCTTCGCACCCGTATACCAGGGAAAAAGGCGTATTGCCTGTCAGAATTTGAACCGTGATTCGGTAGGCCCAAAGACATTCACTAAGCTTCTCATCCCAATTTCGCTTATTCGAGGAAACGAAATTTTTGAGTAACTTAATGATTATCTTGTTGAATGCTTCCGCCAAGCCATTAGCGGCAGAAATATAAGCAGTTGAAGCCACATTCTGAATTCGGTATTTATCACAGAACCGATAGAATACCTAGCTTACAAATTGAGGATCGTTATCATGGATGATCCGCCTAGGGATACTAAATCGTTGGATGATATGGTGTTTGATGAAATTAACCACGTTAGAAGTTTTGACTTCCACCAGTGGTATAGCTTCTGCCCACTTCGAAAAGTAATCGGTTATTACTAAGATGAACAGGTGACCTTTTGTTGAAGAGGGGGTGATTGGCCCTACGACATCGATTTCCATGCTTCAAATGGCCATGAAGCAACAGTTGGGTGGAGTAACTCCGAGGCTGATGTATGAAGTCCGCATGAATTTGGCATGCTTTACACCTTTGTGCATACTGGATAACGTCGGCTATCATGGTTGGCCAATAATATCCAAGCTTGTGCAGTCTGTCCTTGAGTTTTGGACCTGACTGATGAGCTCTGTATATACCATCGTGTGCTTCTTTGAGCACTTTCAGTGCCTCTGAATTAGAAAGACAACGGAGTAGGATACCATCGTATGAACGACGGTAAAGTATCTTCAGAGTTGGGTCATAGTAAAAGCGGAGAGACCTTCGCCTGATAGATGCCGCTTCTTTTGGGTTGTTCGGCAGTAAACCATGTAGAGCATAGTCGATGAAAGGAAATCGCCAATCTCTCGGTTTAAGATCCGTCGAGATATTTTAGTCCTCTCTAGCTCTTAATATATGTTTAGAGCAGACAAGGTGTCGAGTCGCCACTGTAAGGTGATACTCGATGTCGACTGGCAACGCTAGTGTTGTTGCTAATGCAGCTAGAGCATCCGCCTTAGTATTCTGAGATCGAGATACGTGCCTGATGTAAAAGCCATCAAACAGATTAGCCATTTCGATGACTGCGTGATAATAAGGTACGAAATCCTCATGACGGACCTCATATTCGCCTTTAACCTGATTGATAATCAGTTTTGAATCACTGTAAGCTTCAAGGTAGCGTACCCCCCATTTCGTGGGCGAGCTGAAGACCAATAGTAGAGTATTGTATTCTGCCACATTGTTGGAGCATGATTCCGTAAGAGAAAATGCTCTAGGAAGGACATGATTTTGTGGAGAGATAAACACAACCCCACACGCGGCAATGATCTTCCCTTTAAGGCCCATTCATGATGCTCTATCAAGAACATTTGCCAAACTTCATGTTCTGAAGTTATATTAGATTCAAAACTTCATTTGGAATGTCTTCATGAAATTTTGAGCTTTCCGAAATCGGATGAGCAGCCAAGAACTCTGCAAGTGCCTGGCCTTTAACCGCCTTCTGAGGGATAATGAGCATATCGTATTGAGACAAAAGAAGCGCCCACTTAGCTAATCTTGAATTTAATGATCCTGGTTTCGTCATGAGAAGACACAAAGGATTCACTCTGGAAATGACAAGTATGGTTTGGCTGACCAAATAATGTCGTGTCTTCTGAGCGGCAAAGACAAGAGCTAAGCACTCCTTCTCAATAGGATTATAGTGAGACTCCGCCCCTATCAGAGTCCTGCTCAGATAATAAATGGCTTGTTCATGCCCCTTGTCATCTTTTTAAGCAAGCAGGGCACCAAGAGAATGGTCCATAGCTTTCACATAAAGTAGGAACGGTTTCCCTAATGTGGGAGTTACTAAGACTGGAGGTTTTGTGAGATATCTCTTGATATCCTCATAAGCTTCCTAACAAGCTTGATCCCTACAAAGGAACACCCTTTTTCATGAGTCGGGTGAATGGTTGACAGCGGCCTGAGAGATTTGCGATGAATCTTCTGATATAAGCCAGTCTACCTTGTAAGCCTCTAAGTTCTTTGAGATTCTAACTGTCGACGGAGGTCGTCATTACCGTTGTCAGCCATATGGACTGACACTCTATCTGTCCGTATCGAACTGACAGTGGCTGAAGAGGCATACCCACTGTCTTCGTCTTCCTCATCAGACTATTGGAACAATTTTCTTATTGGTTCTGGTGAGGTTACTGTGGTTGAGGAGGATGACTGCTCATAACTGTAGGGTATTGTAACCCTAGATCTGGTGTTTTGGAAGACGCCTTCTTCGTGCACCAAGACTTCGCCAAGGCCCGGCTATAATCTGGATCTGGGGAACTATAGGGAGTGTCGTGCGACGCTCGTCTGCCCCTACGCAGCTCTCGTCCCCTTCCGATCATGTTAACGGCTGCAGAGAGCAAATCTTGCGATATGCTCTTTTTGTGATGTTTTACCGGAGCTTGTACCGACAGTCAATCGAAACTGATCGTTGGCCTGGAGGAATAGCGGGGATTGGTCTAACCGGCAATGGACTGAGTGGACTATCACCAACTGACATCCTAATTGTTGACTACAGAAGGGAGAAGTTTGAAAAGATTCTGATGTCCATTTGCTTGTCAAGAATTCCCGCAAGTCAGACCCAGTTGGCCTAAATGATCCAGCGCAGAGGCTCTGTTGGATTGAGCATAGGACGATGTCCTGTTCTTTTCATCACCGCAGAAGTAATTAGCCCTAGATAGTGCTTTAGCTCTAGCTTTGCGGCTAAAAGCTTTAGGAATATCCTTGAGTGCTGAAGTTGCATGAGCACCTTTATGAACACTTAGGGATAATCCCTTAGCTTCGCTGTGAAGAGCGAGCTTAGTACTTGAAGAACTGGGGAGTGAAGCACACTGTGGTGATTTATCCGCTACGTTGCTGCGAAGGTGATTAGCCTTAGATAGTGCTTTGGCTCTAAATTTGCGGCTAAAAACTTTGAAAATGCCCTTGGCCACTGAAGCTGCATAAGCACCGCTATCAGCACTTAGGGCCAATCCCTTAGTTTCGCTGCAAAGAGCGAGCTTAGTACTCGAAGAACTGGGGAACGAAGCACATTGTGGTGCTTTGGTTCCAGCTTTGCAGCTGCGAACTTCATGCGTACCCTGAGGTATTGTTCTTGGCACACCATCAGTAGTTTCGTTCATAAGAACGAGGCTGGCGCGAGGAGTTACTGCTCCTGAATTAGGCGAAGGTATGGTCGCCGTCGAAACTTCGCGGCTGACAGTCTCGACGAAGCAGGCAGGCATCTTGCCTTTTTTCTTCACGAGAGAGACGAACTTGTGGCGTAATTATGCCTGAGGCTTCATACAGAGCCTTCTCCTTTGGCCTCCCCATCTCCTTAGGTTCGCAGGGAACCTGGCTAGCCACACGCGAGGCTGAGAGGAGTTGGAAGGATTCTGCTTCCAGTTTTTCCTCCGAAACCTTGGCCATCGAGACCTTTCTATATTTTCGTGTATGGAGCATTAGACCACCCCCAGAGAGGAGTTCTTTGAATTTTCCTTGGTCGAAATGAACGACTAGGTTTTTGAAGGTAACAGGCTGAAGATTCTGACTTGCATTGCGGCCTGCTTCCTTGTTGCGCCAGAAGACCGTGGTAGGCTCGCAGAGAGCCTTACCTGTCTCCACAGAGACTTGCTTTGAAGATTTAGCCAGAGGGGCTCTGGTCACACCGACTTCCTTGAATTCAAAAGTAGACCTGAAGGTCTGTTCGTCGCATTACGATACTTGATTCTCAACAGTGGAGAATTTACTCCCCAGCGGAGTCGCCATCTTATTTTTCATTGATTTTGCAAAGAGGGAAAACTTACAAAAGGGGTCGATGAGCTAAATTACAAGTAATTCTTTTACAATAAAAAGATTACAAGTAGATCTCCTCTGAGATTCTGGAGAAGTGTGCCGGTAGGAGTCTGGTCAACGCGCGACCACTTTGTCCCTTTGACGATGCGATCGATCAGATAATCGGGTTACTACCAGATGGGATTCCCTTCTCGCCTGGTTCAGGGAATCGGAGAACAGAAGTTTGATAGAACCCTCTTGTTACTTCTCAAACTGCCTCCACTTGGGAATTCCTTCTCGCCTGATTTCGGAGATTCTTTGAGAGGGAGGAAGATCTTAGGGTATCAGCACCCTGATTAGAGAAGTAGTTCTCTGAATTCTTAGAAGCAAGAGAATAGATTTTTGTTTAGCCGTCTCTTCTCCTTCTTTCAGCCTCTCTCTCTGTGTGTGTTCATATACCTCTGGTGGGCTATTTATAGGGAAAGCAGGGGTATAATTGTCCCTTAAAAGTCTGAAAACAGATTGAGTCAATCTGTTTAAATCTGGAAAGTAGCCTTGCCGCGAGGCTAGGATCAGCTTCTGCGAAGCTAGGAATAACAGGTAGTGTCGATCTCCCGATCCGTTTTGATTCTTTCCAAATAATTGAATGACCTCTCCTGATCTTCTTACGTGTTTTAGGAGAGTCAAGGGATTATGGTAAACAACTGCCCAATTTGATCTCAGATTTGATCTTGATTAGATTTGATCCTGAATAGATTTGATCTCATCTGGAGATTTAATTAGTCAAAGTTGACCATAACAGACCCACAGCGGAGCAACCGCGTCGAGCTCACAGCAGAGCTGGAAGGAGCATCTGGCGAAGTCAGAAGAAAGCACTTCAGCGGAGCTGGATAAACATATGTGGCGAAGCTACCAACCATCCTTCTGCGCAGTTGCTTATGGCTTCGAGCGAAGCTAACTCTCTGTGGAGTTAACTGAGCACTTCAGGCAAAGCTGTAAGTTAGCTCTCTGATAGAGCTTTGAATAGCTCCAAGGCGAAATCAGACAAACTTAGCCTCTCAGGTGAGGCTATCCCCTTGGGCTCATGTGATACTAAGTGTTGAGCTAACTTAGTATCTTAGGCCTGTTTAGGTCACTTCAAAGACAATTTGGGCTCACTGTCTGCTTCACTGGATCAGTAGAGTCCAAGTTACTGATTTGTTCCTCAAAGATGGGTACAGAACTGGTCGTCAGCTTGTCTGCCACTTGTCTTTTGTAAATGTCAACAAGTTTAGAAATTGTTCAGGCCAGTCAGGAATCTTATCTTTTTAGATTATCAACAAACCAATATGAGAAAGTGAAACTCTTTGGGATTGTGTAGTGAAAATAGCTTGTAGAGATGTAGAGGGAGGGTTCAAGTTAAAAACAAAACTTTAAAATTTTGGCTCAAAATGAAATCTTTTATGAAGAGGCTAAAACTTGTAAAAACTTGATCTAATCTTTATAAATCTTGTTATTGAGTAATTTCATAGTCCTACTATTTAGAGATAAAAAAACATAGGTAGACAACACAATAGAGCCGTTGGGACAAGCCCCAGAAAAGGACAAAACAAAAAATAGCCGTTGGAAAAAAAATTCAGCAGAAGATTCTTCTGCCGGTCGACCGGCTGATCGACCGCTAACGGTCGGATTTTCGACCGTTGGGGCTTGCGGTCGACCGAAATTCCCAACCAGAGAGTAAAATTCTTTGTCAGTCGACCGGGCGGTCGACCGAACCCAACCGAGAGCAAAGCTCTTGCAGTCGGTCGACCGAAGTGCACACATGCACTTTGGTGCATGTCGGTCGACCCGCCCGGTCGACCGACAGAGCAATTTTGCTCTGCCAGCGGTCGACCATCTGGTCGACTGGAAATGGCCCAAAGTCAGATTCTGATTATCTTTTTGAAACCAACCTTTTTCCTATAAAATTTCTTTTGATCTTTAAAAAAAAAATAGTTCTAGGGACTTGAAGAACTGGTGTGCGATCATGGATCAACACCAAATAAAGTAGAACTATATTTTGACAAAATTCTTTTCCAAGTCGAAAACCAGGTTTTTCCAAAATTGTTTTTCTGAAACTCGGTAAGGAAAACAGTAAGAACTATAGTTATAAACTTTTGTTGAAAACACAAAGGAGTATGAAACATGTGTGTGTCAATCCCAAAAGCTTTCAACCTATATCATCTTGGTTTTAACAAATGACTATAAATCCTATCTAAAATAGAAAAAAATAAAAATATAAATCTTGAAATAGTCTTCTGTAGAACACTTGATCTTTGAGCTCTTCTACTGTACTTAGGCTCTGGGATCTAAATCTTCTTGCCTTCCAAAAGTGTGAGTCTTGTGATGGAGCCGAGATGTAACAAATAGTTTACCTGAAACTTTGTTAAACAAACTTGTTAACAACATAACTACATACGGTTTGTTATCATCAAAACTAGGGCTAATGGCCTTTGGGCTAACAAAACATGCCTCTTCTTGATGCGATTCAACAAGTCTTGTCATATGCCAAATTTCTTAAGGACATGTGTACCAAGAAGAGAAAGACTAATGTACCCAAAAGATCTTCTTGGCCACTAACACTAGTGAGCTACTGTCGAGTCCGATCCCTGTCAAGTACAAGGATACCGTTGTCCTACCATTGCTTGCACAATAGGACAAGCTAAAATTAGTCATGCACTACTTGACTTGGGAGCAAGTATCAACTTTCTCCCCTTCTCAGTTTATCAATAACTCGGGTTAGGTAAGCTTAGTCCAACTCGAGTAACCATCAAATCGGCTGACCGGTCAGTGAAAGTTCTAAAAGAAAAATCAATGATGTCCTTGTCCGGGTCGGGAAGTTTATCTACCTCGTTGATTTTATAGTTCTCAAAACATAACTTGTTTCCAACCCTAGGTCGCAAACTCCAGTTATCTCAGAGCGTTCATTCCTTGCAACTGCCAATGCAATTCTCAATTATAGGATGGATCCATGAGGTTAACCTTTGGAGACATGACTAGAGAAGTCAATGTCTTCAACCTAGGAAAACAACACCGTGATATAGAAAACCAAACATTTGAAGCCAACCTCATTGAGAACATCACAAGTGAACATAAAGAAGAATTGAAACTAGAAACTGAGAGTGGATTTTGGAGTTTATGGATTTTGACCTTGATCAGATTGTCGAGTCTACTGTGAATTAGGTGTCAAGCCCTGTTTCACCAAGTCTGGAATCAACAAACTTGACTCCCCTTCAATTGAGCCCTCCTTTTCCTTAAAATTGAAAGCCTTACCTAAACATCTCAAGTATGCCTATCTAGGAGAACAAGAGACTTTGCCCATCATAATTGGATCTCATTTGACTGACAGGGAAGAAGAGAACCTCGTGTCAATTCTTAGAAAAATAGAGAAGCCATTAGTTGGACTATGACTGATATAAAGAGATTGAGTCCAGATTTTGTTCAACATCGCATTCATCTTAATGAAGTAGCGACACCCAGAGAGACCCGCAGCGTAGGTTAAACCCTACAATGCAAGAGGTTGTTTGTACTGAAATTTTGAAACTCCTAAATAATGAGATCATTTATCCCATTTTTGATATCCAGTGGGTCAGTCCTGTCCATACGGTTTCAAAGAAATCCGGGTTTACCGTAGTGAAACAAGAATAAAGAGTTGGTCCAAACTCGACTCCCTACAAAGGTTCGAGTTTGCATTGACTATAGGAAATTGAATGCAGCCACTCATAAGGACTACTTCCCTCTTCCTTTTATTGGTCAAATACTAGAATGATTAGCTGGCCACGAGTATTACTATTTCTTGGACGAATACCTGGGGTACAATCAAATTCCCATAGCTCCTGAGGATCAATAGAAGACGACGTTTACATGTCCATTTGGGACTTTTACCTATCGCCGAATGCCTTTCGGTTTGTGCAACGCCCTGCAATGTTTCAACATTGCATGATGAGTTTATTTTTCAGATATGGTAGAATGATTCTTAGAAATCTTCATGGATGATTTCTCCATCTACGGAGATTTATTCAATCAATGTCTTCACCATCTAGAACTTGTCCTCCAATGTTGTAGTGAGAAAAATCTGACATTTAACTGGGAGAAACGCCACTTCATAGTAATACATGGAATTATCTTTGGTCATGAAATCTCTAAGAGAGGAATTGAAGTGGATAGAGCAAGATTAAGGTTATAGCTAAGTTTCCCATGCCTAAATGTGTGAAGGATATTCAATCCTTCTTAGGACACGCTGGTTTCTATCGAAGATTTATCAAGGACTTTAGTAAGATTTTAGACCCTTGACTAATCTTTTAGCTAAGGATGTGTCCGTCACATGTGTTGATGAATGTATAAATTCTTGGGAGAAGCTTAAGAAGTGCTTATTTCTTCACCAATCATATCTGCACCAGATTGGTCAAAGCCGTTCAAAATCATGTGCGATGCTTCTGATTTTGTCATAGGCACTGTCTTAGGATAGCACACTGATAACAAGCAGCACGTGATTTATGATTGAAACTTGAATGAGAGAATAAATATGTATAAAAACAAATAATCAAAGAATTAGAAGGTTAGCTTCTTCTCGTTGC
Source organism: Agave tequilana (assembly GCA_038442645.1). NCBI lineage: Eukaryota > Viridiplantae > Streptophyta > Magnoliopsida > Asparagales > Asparagaceae > Agave > Agave tequilana. Next base: position 42,158 of record JAVJIF010007212.1, read on the forward strand.
TCAATCTATCTGCTGCAGTAAGGGCCAAAGCGGGTCGTGTTCCACTGGGAGGGAGGCGATGGAAGCATTGGCAGCATGGTATAACTGTAGTCAAGACTTAAAAAAGGTTGGTTGTAGTTTGAAATAAGAAAGTAGATCTAATCAAGAGGGAGAGTCTAGGTTGCTAATCTACCTTCACGACTAGTCTCAATTTAGGGGTTGTATCCTTTTAAGCTAATGAAACATTCATCTAAGTTGTCAACCCTAAGTAAGAAGAGTAAGATGTCCAACTTAACTTGTCTACACTACGCCAAGCCAAACTCTAATTTTACCCTAAGCCAAAGTCAATCCCTAATCATTAAACTAAACCAAACCATACCCCTAAACTTAATCTAAAGCCAAAACCCTACTCTAATTCAAAGCCAAGCCCTAATTATCTAAATTATTAAGTTCGACTATCATCACTAAACTTCAAATGATTAATCTAACCCTAGATTGCAATCCATTAGACTAATCAACTAATCCTAGATCTAACCCTAGTCGATCTAGTGATTAGCTACACTAGAATTATTCAAGCCAGCATCCTTTTAATTTTATCTATCTTTTTATTTTCAAGATCTTTAAAGAAAAAAAACGAAGGAAGAAAGATTTAATACAACACCAAAAATCAAACCAAGAACAGAAATAAAAAATTAGACTTGAAATTAAAAGAACAAGAATAAGAGCATAAAAAAGAAAAGATAACCTTTATTGATATAATCCTCGGGTACAAGCTCCTTCTCCTTCCTCCTTACAATAGCCAAGCCAAAGCTAACAACAATTACAAAGAAGAGAACTCAAAACTAGCTGAACTAATCTAACAAAACCTTAAATCCTTAACCCTAGCCTTATTCTTCGTCTCTCTGGATGAGGTGCTCTGTACGTACTACAGGGGTCCTCTTTATAGAAGATTTGGGCTGAAGTCTTCAAAATAAAGCAGAGCTCCTTCATGCTCCCTCTATCTCTATCAATAAGCCACGGAAACACGACTTTTACGCGTTTTCGCGGCAATCTCGTGGTCATCTGCTACGCGCTTGAGTGCATGACCTCTTCTCGTCCGTCCATCTGGGCACCTGCTCTTGGATTCTACATCCTGACTGATTGGTAGTCAAAAGTGCATTTTTATCATCATATTTACCATCACATTTTCATATTTATTTATATAATTCTGCACATTTGTTAATATTTTGTGATTTATTGTGCGCAGGCCTCGAAATAATAAAAAGAAAGAAATAAAGCTTAAAGAGCCCAAAAGCCCAGATCCAAGCCCATATTTGAAGCCCAAGAGTCAAAGTGCAAATATCAATTGTCAAAGTGCAATTATGCAAGGGCTAAAGTTGCAATTATTAAAGTTGAGGGAAGGATAGAATTCTACCCAACCCTAAACCCTGCAGGATCAGATTAAAAGGCCAAGATAAAGAAGAAATTCGCGGAGAGAAGATTTAAAAGGCCAGGATCAAAATTCCAGAAGCACAAACCCACAGGGACGGACCAGGAGAGGCCACGCGCCAAAGCGCGTGGCCAGACATCACCAAGTGCCGCGTATCCGCGGCAAAAGCCGCGGAAACGCGGCACTCTGAGATTATCTAGATACGAATTTTCGTGGGCAGATTCGTCCGGGACTCTGTAGCCTTCTGCATCTATAAATAGCACCTGCATTGCAACATACAGAGTGTCCAGCGAAGAGCAAAGGGCCAAAGTTAGGTTTTTTTTTTAGGGTTTTTCTCTCTTTTAGTTTTGTAGTTAGGGTTTCTTTTTATTGTAAAGAGAGAGAGAGGATTATATTGAGCGTGACACCGATGTACCTCCTTCTTCTCTGCTGATCAATAAAGGTATAATTTTTATTTTGTTCTTTATTCTTATGTGTACTTTTATTTTGTTTTTCTTTTCTTTTTCTCTGTGATCTATGTTGGTTTGTATGAGCATGCAAGTGATTTCTGAAGCACGAGTATAACGAGTCTTAGCGAGAGCCAACGATATTTCATGGAGATGTTCTCCTCCTCAAGGTGCGTATCGATTCATGCTTGCAAGTCTTGATGATCTAAATGCGAACAGGGGACTGAGATCGATCCTATGCCTTATGCGTTCATGCCTCCAAAGCAAGGTAGAAAGTGTTAAGATTTCATAATTTCTTCAACCAAGGTTAGTATTTCTTTTATTTTATTTTCTTTTCTTTTATTTTCCTTTTTGTAGATTAAATCCACATCTCTCCAATATTCTTTCCCACACTCATTGTAAATACCACGTTTCTTTGTAAATACCATCGTGACAATTAACTAAAAAAGATAAATTTTAGAGATTAACTTGCTTAACGCTTCTATCGCAGTCCCTCCTTGAGGATCACGACCCGCATAGCCCTGCTACCGCGGATTAGAACTGATTCCTCGTACGATCTATTTCTAAATCTAATATCTTTACTTTGCGTGCAGGAAAAATCAGTCAACAAATTGGCGCCGTTGCCGGGGAGGGACGGTAAGTTTATCTCTAATAAAAATTTAATTTTTAACTAATTCTTTATTCTTTTCTGTTTGCAGGTTTGGAGAACAGGAAACAGAAACAGAGCAGCAGCAAGGACATACAGCAACCCAGTGCCTCTGCCCTCGAAGGCAGAGCACGAGGGCCTGCAAGTTTGCCGCGGAAACGCGGCCAGAGCCGCGGATCCGCGGCAAGTGCAGTGAACTACTAATTAAGTTTTTTGCAGATTGCTGAAATTTGAGATTACTGCTTACTGCTCTATTCTGTTTTGTTCTGTGATATACCTGTAAATTGCTAATAATTCAACAGTAAATCATTGGTTGTTAAAAATAAAAAGTGATTAGACGTTTGCATATTAGGCACGTGTCTTTTCAATTATTTTTTTTATTTACTGTTGAAGAGTGCTGGAGGAGCAAGGTACGCACGCATTACATGTAGAATAGAATTCATCTCTTGGTTGATTTTCTGCTTTGAGTGATTCTTATCTATTTATCTTGTACACTTGCACTAATTCATCTTAAGGGCATAACCCATTAACAAGATAAGGTGGGGATTTCATCACCCTTCCTTAGCCCAAAATCATATCCCGAGCACTCACTAACCCAAGCCTAACTTAAAAATTAGTAGACGTTGGCCCTAGGGACATCTCGGACTCAATTAGGAGATTATCCTAAGGGGGAACAGTGCTGGAAGTTGACTCTTGCCAAATCAGTGTCTAGGAAGGGGATTGAGGGCCGAAAGCCCGAAGATTGGTGGTTACTTAATTAAGGAACGTCTTTGACGGAAAACCTCCCACCACTCTTGCCCTGACCTGGCTGATTAACTTGTGGTCAAAGTCTGCACCCTACCTCCCGTGGACAGTCTAATCAGTTAGGAGTCGTCTAGGTCTAGGTCTACCCTAACTTAGGTTAGAAATTTTTCTTCTTTGTTTGTTTTCTTTTTGTTTTGTTTGTGATTGTGTGATATGGCCTATAACAACAATTTTTTCAATTTTAATGAGGATCCATATTACACACCAACCTCTTATTCGGATATTACCAACCCGGCATATCATAACTTTGACCAACCTAGTGTGCCAGATTGGTCTTATCCGAATCATTACATGCCCCAGTCCCAATACTATGAACAAGATTGGAATAATCATCACTACTCTTCACAGAGTCAATGGGGATTCAATACCCCTGAGCCATATGGTCAACCACCTGTTCAACCAGTATCTTCATATACGTCTTTTCCTACATCACCAAGGTTTCAGTCCACCATTGATCTATTTGATGGGTTAGAAGAAAAAGTGGATCGGTTGCAAGATACAATGAATGATCAAATTTCTAGACTTTCAAACATTCTTGAGCATCTTGATAGGAACCAAGAATCATTCTGTTTAGAAGACCTTGATCAAAATTCAATTTCATCACATCAATATGAACTTGCTCAATCCCAATCCTTGGACAAATTGGCTAGTTTTAATTTCAATGAGATTGAATTAGATTATGAATGTGAACCCGATCCCCAACTTTGCGATTCAGTTTCCATCTTCGAATCTATGTTGACTCCAGTATCCTTACCCAATTTGGACCAATTTTCTGAGCCAACATTTATTCCCATACCCATAGATCATGAAATTGAATCACCCATTTTTGATGATCATATTGAACTTGACCAATTGTGCAATTTTGAAAGTCCCATGGAAAAATTGGCAAGTTCCCATTTTTATGAGATTGAAACTAATGAGATATGTGACCTAGATTCCCAAATCTATGATCAAGTTCAAATTCCCGAATCATTATTGACTCCTGTTTTGTTACCCGACTTAGGTAATATTTTAGAGTCAGTTTTGATTCCCACACCTATCATTCCTGAACTTGAATCACCAACATTGAGTCACATTCCATTGTGGAAAGATGATTGTGGACTTGATTTTCCATTTCTTGACTTGGACCCACTTCTTGATCCTAGCCCGACTCCTGAACCTTTACTTGATTTGAGTTTCTTTCCTGAGTCGGTATTAGATCCTGAACCTATCATTCTTGAGTCCAAGTCAACCATTTTACCAAGTCACATTCTTTTGTTGGACATAGGTATAGACCATGACTCTGTGATGATTTTCCAGGACTGGTCATGTAAAGGGAGTAAGTTTCACGAGAGGATCTTCCATGATCCTATTCATTCTGGGGACTGTAAATATGTAAATAAAAAAGAGGTAAATAAAGGTAGGTCCCGTGAACTACCACGTTATCTTGATTGGGTAGCAACGCTTGGCCCAATTAGACCACCACCGGAACCACCCCCTAAGGTAATTTTCTGCCTTCCCTTGTTTTGTTTCATGCATATATGCATTCATTCATACATTGAGGACAATGCATGAGATAAGTGTGGGGGTGGGCTTTACTAACATACTAACATAGGTAGACACTAACAAAATTTGCTAAAAAAAAAAAATTAAAAAAAAAAGTGTTATAAAAAGGATAATACTTTGACTTATTTTTTGAAAGAAATCTAAGTTAGTTTTAAGAATTAGGAAAATCATGATTAGGATTTCTAAAAACTTGGTCAAAATAAATAAATTGTTTAAATTTTAGGTATAGGAGGAGAAATTGAATAATAATTAGTCTTGATTTTTACCTTAATGAAATGTGCATACCAAATGCATATCTAGGATTCTAAGACAAAGACCTTGTGCCTCATAAAAAAAAGAAAAAAAAAAAAAGAAAAAAAATCACCAATTAAGCTGATACATGTGCCTCAAGAAGCATAAGTATTCATGCCTAAAGGTGAGTAAATAAAAAAAGTCCTTAGTTTTGGGGCCTAGTTCACTCGAATTTGAGTCCGCGGGGTGTTTTCTCACCTGGTGCCCTAAAGCCGACCGGTTTGGGAGCCATCGACTTTAAGTTCGTTACATGGGTGGATTAGAAAGCCTAAGAAGACTAAGAAATATAATATATGTATTAACACATCTAATAATCAATTAGTTAGGTATGAGGGCCTCAAGAAGCCTTGATACTTATACGAAAGAAAATTAGATGAGTTATACATGCCAAAAAAAATAAAAAAAATAAATAAATATATTAACACATCTAATAGTCAATTAGTTAGGTATGAGGGCCTCAAGAAGCCTTGATACTTACACGAAAGAAAATTAGATGATGTTATAAAAATAATAAAGAGGCATGAGAGTCCAAGTTAAGGAATTCCTAGATTCACAAGGGTGCGTATGACTTTTGTAACGAAAAAGACTATATTAGAAATTCAATTTTAATCCTTACCTAAAATGAATAACAATTGACTTTATAAAGACTAGGTTTGAAGAATGAATAAAAATGAGGATCCTAAAACTTATAGACTACTTAGTCTCTTCAAATATAATTCAAATATTTCCTTTTTATGGATTTTGTGGGTGCAATCCACTGAAAACCCTCACGAGACAACACTCGTCCTCTAGGGTAACCTAGAGGTTTAACGGCTTGTTGCACGTGCTAAGTGCAATCGTGATTCCTACGAAAGTGAGTTAGGTTAGATTACTTTTCATTTCTTTTTCTTTGTTTTTACTCGAGGACGAGCAAAAGATAAGTGTGGGGGTGTGATTGGTAGTCAAAAGTGCATTTTTATCATCATATTTACCATCACATTTTCATATTTATTTATATAATTCTGCACATTTGTTAATATTTTGTGATTTATTGTGCGCAGGCCCTCGAAATAATAAAAAGAAAGAAATAAAGCTTAAAGAGCCCAAAAGCCCAGATCCAAGCCCATATTTGAAGCCCAAGAGTCAAAGTGCAAATATCAATTGTCAAAGTGCAATTATGCAAGGGCTAAAGTTGCAATTATTAAAGTTGAGGGAAGGATAGAATTCTACCCAACCCTAAACACCTGCAGGATCAGATTAAAAGGCCAAGATAAAGAAGAAATTCGCGGAGAGAAGATTTAAAAGGCCAGGATCAAAATTCCAGAAGCACAAACCCACAGGGACGGACCAGGAGAGGCCACGCGCCAAAGCGCGTGGCCAGACATCACCAAAGTGCCGCGTATCCGCGGCAAAAGCCGCGGAAACGCGGCACTCTGAGCTTATCTAGATACGAATTTTCGTGGGCAGATTCGTCCGGGACTCTGTAGCCTTCTGCATCTATAAATAGCACCTGCATTGCAACATACAGAGTGTCCAGCGAAGAGCAAAGGGCCAAAGTTAGGTTTTTTTTTTAGGGTTTTTCTCTCTTTTAGTTTTGTAGTTAGGGTTTCTTTTTATTGTAAAGAGAGAGAGAGGATTATATTGAGCGTGACACCGATGTACCTCCTTCTTCTCTGCTGATCAATAAAGGTATAATTTTTATTTTGTTCTTTATTCTTATGTGTACTTTTATTTTGTTTTTCTTTTCTTTTTCTCTGTGATCTATGTTGGTTTGTATGAGCATGCAAGTGATTTCTGAAGCACGAGTATAACGAGTCTTAGCGAGAGCCAACGATATTTCATGGAGATGTTCTCCTCCTCAAGGTGCGTATCGATTCATGCTTGCAAGTCTTGATGATCTAAATGCGAACAGGGGACTGAGATCGATCCTATGCCTTATGCGTTCATGCCTCCAAAGCAAGGTAGAAAGTGTTAAGATTTCATAATTTCTTCAACCAAGGTTAGTATTTCTTTTATTTTATTTTCTTTTCTTTTATTTTCCTTTTTGTAGATTAAATCCACATCTCTCCAATATTCTTTCCCACAACTCATTGTAAATACCACGTTTCTTTGTAAATACCATCGTGACAATTAACTAAAAAAGATAAATTTTAGAGATTAACTTGCTTAACGCTTCTATCGCAGTCCCTCCTTGAGGATCACGACCCGCATAGCCCTGCTACCGCGGATTAGAACTGATTCCTCGTACGATCTATTTCTAAATCTAATATCTTTACTTTTGCGTGCAGGAAAAATCAGTCAACATCCTGACCCTCGATCTTAAGAATTCAGGATAACTTGGGAAGTAAGTTATCAAAATTTGAATTTGAAAAGGATTTGGTCCCTTTATCTTTATCTTCAAGCCTTTCTCTCCTTAGATTTGAATAGCAATTAGGAGTCCTACTTTATCCTTCCTCCTCCTCCCCTAGTTTTGAATAGCAATTAGGAGTACTACTTTATCCTTCCTCCTCCTCCCCTAGATTTTAAATTAATAATTTAAATTCAAGTTTAGATTAGGTTAGATAAGATAGAAGCTTCTAAATTACTAAAATAAATCATGCATGTGGGCTTGTGGGCTTCAATTGGGCTTCATTTATTTATTCTTTAATTACTCAAGGCATGCACAACACTAAATGATAAAACGTTACGTAGCAGTGCTTTATAAAAAATAAATAGCGAACAATGATGATAAATATGCACTTTTGACACACCCCTACACTTATCTCTTTGCTCGTCTCAAGTAAAAATAAAAAAAAAAAAAGAAAATAAAAACTAACCTATCCTAACTCACTTTCATAAGAATCACGGTTGCACTTAGCACGTGCAACAAGCCGTTAAACCTCTAGGTTACCCCTGGAAGACGAGTGTTATCTCGTGAGGGTTTTCAAAGGATTACACCCCACAAAATCCATAAAAGAAAAAGAAAATGTTAGTGATTAATTTTTTTTATTTTGAAAAAGGAGAGAAATATTTGAAATATATTTGAAGAAACTAAGCAATCTATAAGTTTTAGGATTATTATTTTTATTCATTCTTAAACTTAGTCTCTATATAATAATTCGTTATCAATTTTAGGTAAGGATTAAAATTGAATTTTTATATAGTCTCTTTTATTACCCTAAGTCATATGCATCCTTTGAACGTAAATCTTTACTAGGGATTCTTTAAATTAGACTCCCATGCCTCTTTATTATTATTATTATTTATTTATATATATATATTTTTATATGTATAACTCATCTAATTTTCTTTTGTATAAGTATCAAGGCTTTTTGAGGCCCTCATACCTAACTAATTGACTATTAGATGTGTTAGTATATATATAGATAACATTTCTTAGTTTTCTTTGGCGTTCTAATTCACCCATGTAGCGAGCCAAGGTGGTGGCTCCCAAACCGGTGAGTTTTAGGGTACCGGATGAGAAAACAGCCTACGGACTTAAGAACTAGAGTGAACTAGGCCACAAAACTAAGGACTTTATTTATATAATCACCTTTAGATGTGAATATTTATACTTCTTGAGGCACATGTATCCAGCTTAATTAATGATTTTTTTTATTTATATTATTATATATTTTTTAATAAGGCACAAGAGTCTTTGTCTTAGAATCCTAGATGTGTAAGTGCATTAGGTATGAACATTTCATTAAGGTAAAAATCAAGACTAATTACTTATTCAATTTTCCTCCTATACCTAAAATCCAACAATTTATTTTATTTTGACCAAGTTTTTAGAAATCCTAATCATGATTTTTCTAATTCTTAAGATTAACTTAGATTTCTTTCAAAAGATAAGTAAAAATATTATTTTCATTTTCAAATATATATATATATATATATTAAGTTAATATTAACCTAAAGTTAGTAAGTTAATCATTATATTAGTCTGGTTAGGAAGTATATTATTTTTTTTTTTAGAAATAAAAAGAAAAATTTTGTTAAGTTAATAACCTAAGGTTAGTGAGTTCTGTTAACAACAACCTACAGTTAGTCAATAATCTATGTTAAAATAAATATTTTTTATTCTTTTATTTATTTATTTATTATTTTAAAAGTTAAGCATTAGTACCCTCCCCCACACTTATATCACGCATTGTCCTCGATGTATGAATTAATGCATAGATGCATGAAAAAGAAGAAAGGAAGGGAAAATATTACCTTAAGGTGGTGGTTCCGGTGGTGGTCTGATTGGTCCATGAAATGCAGCCCAATCAAATTTGCGTGAAGTTCGGAGGAACCCACCAGAAACCTCTCTAATATACCCACTAAAATGATGTATATGTGAATGATTTTTATTAAGAATATTACCCCCATCTAATTTTCAAAATTTTAAACTAATTTCAGAGTCATTATTATCACACCTCTGTCCCAAAATGGAGTATGAAAAGATGGAATGATTGATCTGAAATCAGGAAGGGCATGAACTACAATCGACTCAGGAAAATGACTGAAGTCAAGTTAAGGTTCAAGAGTCAAAATTGTTCAGGAAGTGGGTCCAAATCAAGAAGTTAAAACTTAAGTCCACATTCATTTCTCCACAATGGAATGTGACTTTTTAAGATTAGTGATTCAAGTTTAAGAATGACATGTATGAGAATCAAAACTGACTCTAAAATATTGCTCAAATCAGGTAGCAAAATAGGAGTCAATATTAATTCAGAAATTTGAACTGGATCACAAATTTGAGACTCAAGGTCACATTCCTCATTGAGTTCAATTTCGTAAAAATGAGAGCTTGCCAATTTGTCAATAGGACTTTTAAAAGTATGAAACTGGTCAAGTTCAATATGATGCTCATAAAAGATTGGTGATTCAATTTTTCGATGGACAGGCACATGATCCAATGTGGACTCTAGAGAAGGATTGAAATTAGGTGAAGACACTAGAGTCATTATTGAATCAGGAAGTAAAATTAAATTACCAAGTTGAGGTTCAGGATCATATTCATTCTCCAGTTCAATTTCAGGAAGGGATAACTTTTCAAAATGTCAATTTCGTTTTCAAAATTTGGGGTTTGGGCAAGTTTAAATGGGTTTGCTGAAATAGAATCTTGTTTTCCAAAACAACATGATTCTCTGACTCTAACAGAATGGTTAGCAACTTCAGGAGTGGTCAAAGGGTGAGAATGGAGAGTTTTGACCATTATATCTATGTCATGATTATGAGCTATTTGAGCCTGAGTTATGACTTCAAGCATCTTTTCATAGTCGATTGGTTCATCATTTTATTGCAATTGGACTTGAAAAGATGAAGTTTTGTTTTGGAATTTGCGGTGAGATCGTGAGTCCATCAGATTTTGTGATTGTTGCTTAGACTCACGCATACTCATTTCCATGATTGATGGTTTTCTATTTTGAACTGGTGGAACTGAGTATGAATCTTGAAAATATTGTGGAATTGGGAAGGCCTGAAATTTTTGTTCGGCCTCCTGCATGACTTCTATACTCTTTTCTAATTCGGATTTTCTTCAATGAGTTGGTCTAGAAAAGGAGTATAGAAAGCACAATCGGGGAAGGAATATTGTGAAAATTGTGGACAAGGTGGATGAGGATGACAAGTTGGATGAAAATTAGACTCGGAGGAGGTGAATCTCCATGGACTCTGTGAAGAGTTGAAATTATTTTAGAAATTATAGTCATAAGATTAGGGCCATGGGTTGTATTGATTCGGATAGGACCAATCCAGCACATTAGGTTGGTTAAAGTTATGATATGCCGGGTTGGTAAAATCTGAGTCAAAAGAGGTCGGGGTGTAATATGGATTATCATTAAAATTGAAAAAAATGTTGTTATAAGCCATATCAGACAAGAAATATTAAAAAGTAATAAAGAAAAATTCTAACCTAAGTTAGGTTAAACCTTAGACCTAGACGACTCCTAACTTTAGGTTATCCTTGGGAGGTCTATTGCCGACCCTAACCACAAGTTAATCGGCCAGGTAGGTGGCAAGGTTGGTGGGAGGTTATTCGTCAAAGACGTTCCTTAATTAAGTAACCACCAACCTTCGGGCTTTCAGCACTTAATCCCCTTCCTAGACACCGATTTGACAAAAGTTAGTTTCGAAGAACCTCCTCCTTCGGTCAACCTCCTAAATGAGTCCGCAGTCAACCTAGAGCCAACGTCTAGTCAAATTTTAGTTAAGGTTAGGATGGTGTGTGCACGAAATGTGGTTTGTGGGCCAAGAAAGGGTGATGAAATCACCACCTTATGTTATTTATGGGTTATGCCCTTAAGATGTTTTAAATTTGTACGTGTCAAACAAAAGAATCAAAACACACTATATTGAACTAAGTCAAACAAGGGTGTTTCCTATTTTATATGCAATGCGTCACGTACCTTTGGTCTTCAGCACTTACCAACAATAAAATAAAAGAAGAAAAAAATAGACAATGCCCCTAGATGCAACGTCTAAACTTTTTTTTAATTAGGCTTCGATCACGTCAGCATGTAGTGTCAATAAATTTTTTTAATTAGAACTAGGGTTAAACTATCTCTGTTAGGACCTAAAACTAGGTTAAATTAAAAACTTAGGTGTGTAGTAGACTAACCTTAGAAACTCCCTTTTGATGCCCCTGCAGAACAGAAATAACAAATTAGGGTTAGATATTACCCTGTCGTTCCCTTCCAGGCAACGACACCAAAATTTTGATTGAAATTTGAACGAGAGAATAAATATGTATAAAAACAAATAATCAAAGAATTAGAAGGTTAGATTCTTCTCGTTGTTCAATTCTATCTGCTGTAGTAAGGGCCAAAGAGGGTCGTGTTCCACTGGGAGGGAGGTGATGGAAGCGTTGGAACCATGGTATATCTGTAGTCAAGACTTAGAAGAAAGGTTGGTTGTAATTTGAAATAAGAAAGTAGATCTAATCAAGAGTGAGCGTCTAGGTTGCTAATCTACCTTCACGACTAGTCTCGATCTAGGGGTTGTATTCTTTTAAACTAATAAAACATTCATCTAAGTTGTTAACCCTAAGTAAGAAGAGTAAGATGTCTAACTTAACTTGTCTACACTATGCCAAAGCCAATCTCTAATTTTACCCTAAGCCAAAGCCAATCCCTAATCATTAAACTATGCCAAACCATACCCTTAAACTTAATATAAAGCCAAACCTTCTCTAATTCAAAGCCAAGCTCTAATTATCTAAATCATTAAGTTGGACTATCATCACTAAACTTCAAAGGATTAATCTAACCCTACATTGCAAATTCATTAGACTAATCAACTAACACTAGATCTAACCCTAGTCGATCTAGTGATTAGCTACCTTAGAAATATTCCAGCCTAGCACCCTTTTTATTTTATCCATCTTTTTTATTTTTAAGATCTTTAAAGAAGAATAAGAAGGTAGAAAGATTAAAGACAACACCAAAAATCAAACCAAGAACAAAGAAATAAAAAGGTAGACTTGAAATTAAAAGAATAAGAATAAGAACATAAAAAAGAAAAGATAACCTTTATTGATGCAATTCTTGCGTACAAGCTCCTTCTCCTTCCTCCTTACAATAGCCAAGCCAAAGTCAACAACAATTACAAAGAAGAGAACTCAAAAGAGGTTAAACTAATCTAATAAAATCCTAAATCCTTAACCCTAACCTTATTCTTCTTCTCTCCGGATGAGGTGCTCTGTACGTACTGCAGGGGTTCCTTTTTATAGAAGATTTGGGCTGAAGTCTTCAAAATAAAGTAGACCTCCTTCACGCTCCCTCTATCTCTATCAATAAGCCGCGGAAAACGCGGCTTTTACTACGTTTCCGCGGCAATCTCATGGCCATCTGTCACGCGCTTGAGCGCGTAGCCTCTTCTCGTCCATCCATCTGAGCGCATCCTCCTGGATTCTGCATCCTGACCCTCGATCTTGAGAATTCGGGATAACTTGGGAAGCAAGTTATCAAAAATCCGAATTTAAAAAAGATTTGGTCCCTTTATCTTTATCTTCAAGCCTTTCTCTCCTTAGATTTGAATAACAATTAGGAGTCCTACTTTATCCTTCCTCCTCCTCCCCTAGATTTTAAATTAATAATTTAAAATTCAAGTTTAGATTAGGTTAGATAAGATAGAAGCTTCTAAATTACTAAAATAAATCATGCATGTGGGCTTGTGGGCTTCAATTGTGCTTCATTTATTTATTCTTTAATTACTCAAGGCTTGCACAACACTAAACAATAAAACGTTACGTAGCAGTGCTTTATAAAAGAATAAGTAGGGAAATATGATGATAAATATACACTTTTGACTACCTATCTTTACTACTCTAGTACATTATAGCCGAAAAGGAATTCTTGTAGTAGTATTTGATTTAGAGAAATTTCGTCCCTACCTACTAGGGTCCAAAATCACAATTTTCACCGATCATTCTGCTTTAAGATACCTTATGGCGAAGAAAAATGGTAAGGTCAGACTAATTCATTGGATCTTACTGAATTTGGTCTCGAGATTCATGATAAGAAAGGCATAGAAAATGTTATTGCTGGCCATCTCTCACGTATTCCAAATGCTCCATGCAATGAAGTTCCCATCAATGATGACTTTCTCGATGAAAAATTCTTAGCTGTCTTTAGAGAACCTTGGTTTGTTGATATAGTAAACTACTTAGTTACAAATCAAACTCCATCTCATTGGTCTAAAAATGATGTCTACCGATTCTTATCTCAAGTCTGGTATTTCTTTTGGAAGGAATCTTTTCAAGTACTGTTCCGATCAAATCATTAGGAGATGCATTCCCATTGAAGAAATCAAGAGTGTTTTGTCTTTTTGTCGCGAGGTTGCATGCAGTGGACACTTTGGTCCCCACAAGACTACTGAAAAGGTGCTACAAAGTAGGTTCTATTGGCCCACTTTATTCAAAGATGCCTATGAATTTTGCAAGATGTGTCCTAGATGCCAAATGGTAGGAAGGATCTCGAAACGAGATATGATGCCCCTCAACCCAATTCTAAAAATAGAACTCTTTGATATTTGGAGCATCGACTTTATGAGCCTATTTTCTAGTTCATTTGGAAACCAATACATATTGGTTTTTTTGACTATGTGTCCAATTGGGTAGAAGCCATTCCGAGTAAAACTAATGATAATAAAGTTGTCATAAAGTTTTTAAAAGAAAACATTTTCTCACACTTCGGAACCCCTCGTGCTATCATCAGTGATAATAGTGCTCAATGTTGCAATAGATTCTTTGAAGCTCTTATGCGAAAGTATGCCATAATTCACAAGTTGTTCACACCATGTAATCCTCAAATCAGTGGACAGGTGGAGGTCTCCAATAGACAAATCAAGCTTATTTTGGAGAAGACTATGAACCAAAACCGAAAAGATTGGTCCACCAAACTTGTAGATGCCCTTGGGCCTACAGGACTGCTTTCAAGATGATTTTAGTAATGCCTCTTATAGGTTAATCTTTGGGAAGGCTTACCACCTACCCGTTGAGTTAGAACACCGGGCCTTATGGACAATCAAACAGCTAAATTTTGATTTGAATAAGGCTGGTAACCTTCAAAAATTACAAAATTTTGAATTAGAGGAGTTGAGAAATGAATCCTATGAAATTGCAAAGATCACAAACGATAGAGTTAAGATTTTTTATGATAAACATATCATAAGGAAAACATTTGTCCCTGATCAAAAAGTCTTACTCTATAATTTTAGGCTTCATCTTTTTTCAGGAAAGCTAAAATCAAGATGGACTGGGCCATTCGTTGTTAAATCTATGTTTCCACACGGTGCTGTAGAGATCAGTGACACCAAGAATAGGAATGACTTTAAGGTGTCAACACCTTAAACCTTTCTTGAAATCGGTGCCGGTAAATAAAACGGTTAGGGGTCTTTTTGACCCAGTGTATCGGTAACTTTACTTCTTTTACATTTCATTTCATGCATCTATCGATTTCTTTCATACATTGGGGACAACGCATGAGATAGGTGTGGGGAAGGTTCTAACATGATTAACATAACTTAACTTAAATATATATATATATATATTTATATTTATATATATATAATATATATATTTATATAAACTTTTTGAAAAAGAACAATATTTTGACATTTTTTTTGTAAGAATGTAAGTCAATTTGAAGGAATAGGAGAATAATAATTAGGATTTCTTATACTAAGTCAAAATAAGATTATTTGTTTGAATTCTAGGGTTAGGAAAAAGTAATTTAATCTTGATCTTTACCTTGATGAAATGTATACACTTTATACACTTACGCGCTTAGGGTTCAAAAACAAAGTTTCTTGTGCCTTATATATATATATATATATATATATATATATATATATATAAACAAAAAATATAAATATATATCAAGAAATCCTCCGATTACGCTGAGTATTTGTGCCTTATAAAGCATAAGTATTCACGCCTAAAAGTGGTACATCTGATAAATTAAAAAAACCTTAGTTTTGTGGCCTAGTTTGCTTGAATCCTTAAGTCCTTGAGGGTATTTTCTCACCCGGTGCTCTACGACTATCCGGTTTGGGTATTACCGACTAAAGGCTCGTTACATGAGTACATTAGAAAGCCTAATAGAACTAAGAAATAATACAACCAAAAATAAAAATAAACTAATAAATAAGGCATAAGAGTTAGAGTTAAAGAACCCATAATCAAAATTTTACGGTCACGAAGGTGCATATGACTTAGGGTAAAGTAATAGACTAGATGAGAAATACAATTTCACTCCTTACTTTGACTGATAAGAAGTTTTGAGTAGAGACTAAGTTTAGAAATGAAAAATTCGTTTTTCTATAACTTATACATTACTTGAACTCTTACAATAATACTTCAAATATTTCTCTCTTTCAAAATATTTTTCGAAAATACAAACTCTTTATTTCATTTTTCTTTATGGATTTTGTGGGTGCAATCCACTGAAAATCCTCACGAGATAAAACTTATCCTCTAGGGGTAACCTAGAGGTTAAACGGGTTGTTGCATATGCTCAGTGCAATCGAGTGACCTACGAAAGTGGTCCAATAATTTCTTAGGATCAGTTTTGATATTTCGTTCGAGGGCGAGCAAAAGATAAGTGTGGGGGTGTGATCGGTCACTGATTTTGCATATACATACATACATATATATATATATATATATATATATATATATATATATATATATTGAAATCACCTAGAGGGGGTGAATAGGTGAAATGCTAATCTATAAACTAAATGCGCTAAAATGCGGAAGCTTAAAAACTATTTGCAACACACTTAGTACAACACACAAGTGTAGCCGAATTCCCCGTGAAGGGCTCTGGACTAACTCATCTTGATTCCCCTAGATATGGGTTGAGGTGCTATATGAAGCTCTTGTGGTTAAGTACAAGTGAGGCACACACAAGCAAGCCAAGCATATAAAGATGAACAATATGAAATAATGCAAGGCACAAATGCAAGCAATAAGATATGAATGAATGATGCTTTGCACAAATAAGAGAGAGAGAGTTTAGAGACAAGTGGATCAAACGCAAACACAATGATATGTTCCGAGGTTCGCGCCCCTAGCTCTACGTCCCCGCCTTCACCGAGAAGGATTTCTAATCCACTAAAGGAGTACCGAACTCCTCTCTCAACCTTACAATGCCACCGAGACAATACAACCACAATCCACCTCTACCGAAGAGGGATAAGGCCCGTAGCCAATACAATCACAATCACCTCTACCAAAGAGGGATCCAACACCACTCCGATCAACCTCTACCAAAGAGGGATAAACAAAAAAAAGGAGGGTTTACAACTTGGAGGCTTAATCGACCTCAAACACTCTTTTCCCACAAACAAAAGACCCTAATAGAATAGGATAGTATGATAGCTCAAGTGTGAAAAAACTAGAGTTTGGAAAACAAAAACTCAAAGCAAATACTTGAGAAAACTCTTGTAAAAGATAGAAATGAAGAACCAAGCAAATCTCCCAATTTTCTATTTTCTTTGATTTTTCCAAAAACTCTAACAAAGCAAAGATGAAATCTTTTTGAGCTCTAAAACACTTTGAAACTTCTTTAAACTCTGGAGAAACTGAGAATTTTTCTTGTTAAAAACCTTACCAAAATCCCAAGCAATTGGGGTTTATATAGCCCAAATCAGAAAACTAGCCGTTAGGCTGATCTGTCAGCCTGACAGGCTTACGGTCGACCGGCCCGATCGACCGCCAACGGTCAAAAATATGACTGTTGGGCAAACCCGGTCGATCGCCCCAGATACAAAGAGCAGAGCTCTCTAGTCCGGTCGACCGCCCGGTCGACCGCCCAGATACAGAGAGCAAAGCTCTCTGGTCCGGCCGGCCAGCCAGCCGACCGGCCCTGTGTCTGCCAGACGTGCACAAGGCTGTGCACGTCGGTCGACCGCAACGGTCGACCGGCCCATGGTGCGGTCGACCGACCTGGCCTGACAGTCAGGTCTGGGTCAGAACCTGAGAGAAAAACACATAGAAATATTTTGAAAAATTCTTTTAAATCTTATAAAAATTTCCAAAAATATTTTTACCATATTGCATTGATATATAAACATGTGATAAATATTTCAACTCTAATATAAGCATATGAAACCATTTTTGTATTTTAACATTTTTACCAAAAACCAAACTTGTATTTTACCAAACTTGGATTTTTCAATAGGAAATCTGATTTTTCCTAAAACACATGAATAGACATATCAAAATAAGTTTGTTTAAGATATGAAGCATGCATGTATAGAAAGAATATATCTACTATACATATAAACTATGTAAACTTGTTTTGATCAAACTATTCATGAAAACCAATTCCAAAACATAAAACTTGTGTGTGTTTGTGCACTTGAGCATATCAACTATTCTAAGCTTTACAAATGGATCTAAACACACTAAACTAGGATACCTAAGTCTTCTTGACGATCTTCATCTTCAAGTCGATTCGGTCCAAACACCGTGATCCAACGAGCATGGTTATGTATCAACTTGACGCTCGGGCTCGGAAATCACCATGTGAAAGCTTTCAAACTCCTCTTTTTGAAGCAATCACCAACTAATATCATGTTATAAGATCTGAAACTAAAATCACAAGATTATTAGTAAACATAACTACATGAGTTAATCATCATCAAAACTAGAGAGGAAGGCCTCCGGGCCAACAATCTCCCCCTTTTTGATGATGACAAAACTCATGGAGTTATATATGCATGGATTAAAGTTAAGCTTCAAAGAAGCTCCCCCTTAACTCATGCATAATCAAATAACATTAATATGTAATGAATATTATGCATAAACAATAAAAAGGCTCTAGATACCAATGAAATTATAAAACATGAAACATGCATAGATATGCATAAACAATAAAAGGTTCCAGATACCAATGAAATTTTTCAAAGAAATTTTCAAAAACAAATAAACATGTTCTAGATATCAATTAAACTTAATATATGCAAAAACATAACTATGCATATAAAACTTAAAACACAAAATCTTTCTCTCCCTTTTTGTCAATCATCAACAAAGGGGTAAAAACTAAAACAATAAATTTTTCTCCCCTTTTTGTTCGAAACAAAGAATCAACAAAAGGGTCTAAACAACATTTTGATACCAATTGAAATAATTGTTCATTTTAAACATATGATATCAATTGAAATTATTATTTTCTAACATAAAGTAAGGGAGTACAAATACCAATTGAAATACAAAATCAAATTTTCTCCCCCTTTATGAAATACAAACTAAAAACATGCATAAGCTTGTTTAAGGATACCAATTGAAAACTAATCAATTGAAACATGATATTTATTTAAACACACAAGCTTAAGCATAAACAAAATATATATGTATGAAAATTTAATACCAATCGAAATTGATACTATTGGAATTAAAGGCATACATACATACAAACATATATGAGTATACAAGAAGATCAAAATTGATACCAATTGAAAGAATTCAATGATACCAATTTAAACAATAAAAATGATCAAGTGTATACATCATATAACCTAATCCTCCCAATCATGTTCAAGCTTAAAATGATTTTCATTATAAAGCATACATGAGCATGATCGCCCATCCATCCGCCCGTGGATGGTAGGGTTTTCAAAAATGGATTTGAAAAATATAGTATGTTTAAAAACTCTACCATGTGAAGAATACGAACTAGTTTAAATGAAAAACTCATAAACTAGTACGAAATTCTTCGAGCAAGGAACAAATTATTTTTCATGAAACATGAAATCCACATGATAATCAACACTCAAGTCAATTAAGCATAAATATGACTCATGAAAACAAAACATGAGTAAACAATAAATGTGAGTGTACAAATAAGATGTGAAGATCACAATCATGAAAAATAGACATTAAGCTCAATATTCCTTAAACATGAAAATCATCAAAAACTTATTTAATCTTCAAGGCATATGTATGTCTTATACAAACTAAAGTATACATACATATCCAAAAACAACGAGTCCACAAAGATATATGCATGAAGGCACGTGGCTCAAAGGATGTATATGTATAACAACAATTTGGATAAAATGGACATATACATGAAGTTTAAACATGAAATCATAAAAACATGAATAACTAAATTTTTATTAAACCAAATTTTATTTCAAGGTATATGTATGATTTGTCAACACAAAGTATACATACATATCCCCAAACACAATTGAGTCTATAAATAAAGATTTGCATGAAAAGCAAATGACTCAAGGGGTATACATGTATATCTTAAGGTTTGGCAAAATAAACATATACATGAAATGAAAACTCATAAAAACAAATTCAAAAATAGGAATACAAGTTTAAAATGCATGAATCATCAAAACTAGACTATACTAGCACATCTAATGGGTTCAAATAAGCATTCAAGCTCAAACATATATAGATTTATTTGTGGCCCACTATATGCACAAGTATATACCTAGTTTTAGTGAAAACTAATATCTAAACATGTAATCAAATCATGAAGTATCAAAACAAGATAAAAATCATCATGGTAAACCTAAACATGATTACTATGTAAATTCACATGTTATTAGAGCTATGATAAACATGATAGCTAAACAAGGTGAGAACACAAAAGTAATAGTCCATATTAAACATGGGTGTCTCAAAAGGCTATACATGCATGTCAAGGGTCTAATAATCATGGCATTTACATACTAATCTATAAACATCAAAACATGCTATAAAACAAATGATATGAAAGCATGTAAACAATAATTAGGAGTTAGGAATCGTTACCAAAACCTAGAAGGCAACTTTCCTTGTCTCCAAAACATGGTGGTCCTCTCCACCAAACTTCCCTTGAAAGTGATGCATCCAAATAGTTCTCTTTAAGCACGGAACGCATCCACTCCAAGGTACCGCTACTCTCACGTGATGCGAGAGCCCACACCCACATTATAAACAAGAGGGGTGGTCTTTGGTACCCATAATCTTTTGGGTCCATGGGGGTTAGTACCTTCTCTAATCCAAACAAATTTATTTGCTAAATTACAATCATGTATACGATCAAAACAAAATTTAGCAAGGTGGCCGACCTCCACACCACAATGTGTACATGTGTACACATGAGCATACATGTGATGATGGTGTCCGTGAGGAGCATGTGTATGCCGTGATGGGTATGCATGAAAAGATGGAACTTGTTTCTTTCGAACCAAGGATTCCAAACGTGTATGGTTCATGGCACAATGGCTCAAAGTGGAGCCCAAACAATCAACACTCTTCTTAAGTATGGATATATCTTTTTCAATTAAAGAAGAAGTGTGGCATGCAATGGGTGATCTAGATGGAACTACCCTAGCATGACAAACATGAGAACAATATCATTTTTCAAAGATTTATTTTTATTTAAACAAATTTCTAATTCTTTTGAGATAAAGTCAATTTCTCTTTTCAAAGAATCATTATCTCTTAAAACACATTCAACTTTTGAAGACAAACATCATTATTTTTCAAAACATTATCACAATCATTTTTAGATTTTAAAAAATTATTTTCTTTTAGTGCAAGATCAAGTTAAGATCTCAATGAATCCCTATCATTAGAAATCTCCTCCTTTTCTTGCAAAACCATGTTAAGCTTAGAAGACAAATTCTCTTTTTCTTTATTTAAAACACAAGTCTTCTTTTTCAACAAATTATATTTTTCAATTAATTTTTCACACACAATGGATAGTTCTTCATTTAAAGCATGGCCATCAACATAATCATTTGAAGAACTAACATCATCATCATCATCTAAGTGGGTTTCCGAGTGTATCTCAAGGGAGTCATTCCCTTGGACCGTATAGCATTGTGACTCGGATTCTCCACTAGATTCCTCCGGTTGAATTTGCAATTGAAGCTTGGAGGTGGTGGTGGTTGTCAACATGTTCCACACTGCAAATGCGGAATCAAAGTTAGAAGCAAGCAAAAGATATTCTTTAGGAAGTGTGCTTCTAATGGCCTCAAGGGCTTATGCATTGGCCTCTATATGATTGCGGTTACCAAGATAGCATTTCTTGGTAGCGGCAAGAAAGACATGCAAACCTAGGGTCTTCAAATAACAACTCATCATAACCTTCTAAATCTCAAGTCTAGAAATATCAAACATAGGAGGGCTATCCATGAGTGCAAACTAAAATGTGTGCAAGCAAACAAATGTGCAAATGCAAATGTAGATTAGCTAAACAAAGGATCTTACTCCTCGGTTGTTAAACCTAAGTATCAGGAGCGTAGGTTCTGATACCAATTGAAATCACGTAGAGGGGGGTGGTGAATAGGTGAAATGCTAATCTATAAACTAAATGCGCTAAAATGCGGAAGCTTAAAAACTATTTGCAACACACTTAGTACAACACACAAGTGTAGCCGAATTTTCCGTGAAGGGCTCTGGACTAACTCATCTTGATTCCCCTAGATATGGGTTGAGGTGCTATATGAAGCTCTTGTGGTTAAGTACAAGTGAGGCACACACAAGCAAGCCAAGCATATAAAGATGAACAATATGAAATAATGCAAGGCACAAATGCAAGCAATAAGATATGAATGAATGAATGATGCTTTGCACAAATAAGAGAGAGAGAGAGTTTAGAGACAAGTGGATCAAACGCAAACACAATGATATGTTCCGAGATTCGAGCCCCTAGTTCTACGTCCCGCCTTCACCAGAGAAGAATTTCTAATCCACTAAAGGAGTACCGAACTCCTCTCTCAACCTTACAATGCCACCGAGGCAATACAACCACAATCCACCTCTACCGAAGAGGGATAAGACCCGTAGCCAATACAATCACAATCACCTCTACCGAAGAGGGATCCAAACACCACTCCGATCAACCTCTACCAAAGAGGGATACACAAAAAAAAAGAGGGTTTACAACTTGGAGGCTTAATCAACCTCAAACACTCTTTTCCCACAAACAAAAGATCCTAATAGAATAGGATAGTATGATAGCTCAAGTGTGAAAAAACTAGAGTTTGGAAAACAAAAACTCAAAGAAAAATACTTGGAGAAAACTCTTGTAAAAGATAGAAATGAAGAACCAAAGCAAATCTCCCAATTTTCTATTTTCTTTGATTTTTCCAAAAACTCTAAAACAAAGCAAAGATGAAATCTTTTTGAGCTCTAAAACACTTTGAAAACTTCTTTTAAACTCTGGAGAAACTGAGAATTTTTCTTGTTAAAAACCTTAACCAAAATCCCAAGCAATTGGGGTTTATATAGCCCAAATCAGAAAACTAGCCGTTAGGCTGATCTGTCAGCCTGACAGGCTTACGGTCGACCGGCCCGGTCGACCGCTAACGGTCAAAAATATGACCGTTGGGCAAACCCGGTCGACCGCCCGGTCGACCGCCCAGATACAGAGAGCAGAGCTCTCTGGTCCGGTCGACCGCCCGGTCAACCGCCCAGATACAGAGAGCAAAGCTCTCTGGTCCGGCCGGCCGGCCGGCCGACCGGCCCTGTGTCTGCCAGACGTGCACAAGGCTGTGCACGTCGGTCGACCGCAACGGTCGACCGGCCCATGGTGCGGTCGACCGACCCGGACTGACAGTCAGGTCTGGGTCAGAACCTGGGAGAAAAACACATAGAAATATTTTGAAAAATTCTTTTAAATCTTGTAAAAATCCCCAAAATATTTTTACCATATTGCATTGATATATAAACATGTGATAAACATTTCAACTCAAATATCAAGCATATGAAACCATTTTGTATTTTAACATTTTTACCAAAAACCAAAACTTGTATTTTACCAAACTTGGATTTTTCAATAGGAAATCTGATTTTTCCTAAAACACATGAATAGACATATCAAAATAAGTTTGTTTAAGATATGAAGCATGCATGTATAGAAAGAATATATCTACTATACATATAAACTATATAAACTTGTTTTGATCAAACTATTCATGAAAACCAATTCCAAAACATAAAACTTGTGTTTGTTGTGCACTTGAGTATATCAACTATTCTAAGTTTTACAAATGGATCTAAACACACTAAACTAGGATACCTAAGTCTTCTTGACGATCTTCATCTTCAAGTCGACTCGGTCCAAACACCGTGATCCAACGAGCATGGCTATGTATCAACTTGACGCTCAGGCTCGGAAATCACTATGTGAAAGCTTCCAAACTCCTCTTTTTGAAGCAATCACCAACTAATATCTTGTTATAAGATCTGAAACTAAAATCACAAGATTTTTAGTAAACATAACTACATGAGTTATCATCATCAAAACTAGAGAGGAAGGCCTCCGGCCAACACACACACACACACACACACACACACACACACACTCACACACACATATATATATTTGTCACATTCTCATATTTAATGTCAAATAAACCCTTTTATTTAGTCTTATTTTTATTTAATAATGTGCAGCCCATTACTAATGG
Organism: Agave tequilana; assembly: GCA_038442645.1. NCBI lineage: Eukaryota > Viridiplantae > Streptophyta > Magnoliopsida > Asparagales > Asparagaceae > Agave > Agave tequilana. The sequence continues at coordinate 66,174 of JAVJIF010007212.1, forward strand.
AGGTGGAAAAGAAATGCGCCCAAAAGCCCACTTTAATTCTAATTTAAATCTTAATTAAAGAAGAGATAAATATTTAGGAGGATAGAGATGATTTCAGCTGAAGATTAACGCATATCAGGGAGGATCATATCAACTAAAGCCAGTTAATTTGGATTTATATGAATCCAGATCAGTTACCTTGAGGATCACTAAAGATCAGATCAAACCAAAGATCAAACAGCAAATCCAGCCAGATAAAAGGGGATAAAAACAAACTTTATATAATCTCCCCATGGATGTGGCCTAATGGCCACATCCAGGCCATGGAAACGCGGCTTTGGCAGAGAAGCGGCCAAAGATGTGGAGATAAGGGGAGTATTTTCTCCTCTTATCTCCTCACTCTCTCCCTTCCAGGTTTTAGCCTATAAATATCAGAAATTTTGCTGAAGAAGGGAGCGATTAGACAGAGAAGGATTCTTAGGTCAGTTTTCATTCTAGGTTAGTGTAGATTTTTATTTTTCTTTTCATATAACTTTATTTCTTTGTAAGCATAGTTAGACTGAGATTCATGTAAGTAAGAGAGAGAGAGATTTATGTTGAGAGTGACACCGATGTAACTTCATCCATTTTTTCATCATTTCTACAAGCAATAAAAAGGTAACTTGTTTTTTTTTTTTTTTTATATTCTTCTTCTCTTTTATACTTTTCCTCTTTTGGTTTTTGATGAGTATCCAAGCGATCTAGTAGCATCGGTATAGCCTTGTTGTGTGTTTGCCACCGATATTTCTTGACGATGATCTCCCTCTCAAGATTCTGTATCAATTCATTCTTGTTCGTCTTGATAATGTAATACGAATGGGGACTGAGCTCGATCTTATGGATTATGTGTTGATCGCCTCCAAGTAAGGTAAACGTGCCAATAATCCAGGTAAATTATCAATCGGAAGAAGTAGGTAAGTTCTTTTAGTTTTTCTTCTTTCTTTTAATCCTTTAGTTTAGATCACTATTATCTCTCAACTCTTTTATTCACTCTTTTTAATTTCTTTGTAAAAATCATTTCTTATTTTTACCACATACTCAATCTGCCACTTTCTTCCACAATTAACATAACTTATTTTCCTTTTCTTTTAAAGAACAAGAGAAGAAGTTTAACCATTTTAAGCAACGTGAAAAAGAACTTACAAAATGCTTCCATCGCGAGTCTCTCCTTGTGGATCACGACTCGCCTACTTGCTATAGCAGTAGCTGTTATGATCGAGCCAAATCTGCACAGAGAAGTGTAAAATTTTAGGAACAGTAATAGGCCCTCGATTCTACTGTGTAGCCTAGGGATACGAGTTGTGATGCATAAGGAGGGACAATGATGAAAGCTTTATAGTAAGTTTCTTTTTTTAATTAACTAACACAGATTTAAGAGTTCTCTCCTCAGTTTTAAAAGAAAATAAAAATAGTTAAGAAGAAGATGTAAAAAAGAGACGATGGTATTGTTGTTATTTTATTTATAAAAGAAAATAAAAGAAAAAGAGATAAAGAAAAGTTTTGGTGCAAAAATTAGAAATAAAAAGAGATAAAAGAAGAGTATTTAAGATGATTTTATTAATTCAAAAGAAAAGAAAAACAAGTTCAAAGAAAGAGAATTAAAGAGAAAGTATTAATTGAAAATATTAAATTAAACTAAGAAAGAAAAATAGAAAAGAAATAAAGGAAGGAGATTTACCTCTGTTGCAGATTAATATACTATAATTAGATGTGAAGTAATATATAGCAAAGTAGTAGAAAGAAATACATGAAAGTAGTGCTTTGGCCAGATTGAGTACGATGAAGAAAAGTGAGAAACCTCCATTGATTGTCACTTTCAATATAAGCTTCTTGAAAAAAATTACGTAGTGTCACTCTATAATAACTTTTCCTCTCTCTTAACCATGCAACTCTCTTTAACCTAAATATAAAATAAAAGAAAAATGAAAAATTACATTGAAGAAGAAAAGAAACCTAAGCTAAACTAATCAAATCTCTCTCTAGGGTGGTTCTCTTCTGCCTTTGAGGTATGAAGGTATTTCTAGGAGAAAATTAGATGGATAGAAAGTGTATGAAGATAAGAGGAGCTGGTTATTTTGAATTTGAATCCTTCCTTTATCTCCAAATTTGATTTGATTTATTCAGAATTTTATGTAGAAATTCAATTCTAATCTATAGCTTGTTATCGTATTAATTGCTGAATATGACTTACTCATGATATAATTGAAAAGAGTGAATAATATAATAATTGTATCCCTTTAAGTCTTCTTTCTAGATCATCTTGAATCATCAGATTTGAGTTTCGGTAGCGAAAGTTATGATTAAAACATTAAAGAGTATCCAGTCTGAATCCGGGTCTAAATTGATTTAAAACTCTGAATTTACTAGAATTTTTCTCTTTATCTCCAAATATGATTGATTCATCTCATCTGTTGTTCTTCTTTCTATCCATTTATTCTCTTGATTTTTTATTTTATCCTCTAGAATTAATGAGATATTTATTTATTTTCAGCAAAACTGATAGGGTCTTCAAACAATCCATTTTCTCTTTAAAATTAGATGATATTATCTTATCTGATATATTCCATTTTCAGAAAAGATTATTTTTCTAGAACTTTTGGATTTGAATTGATCCCTTTATTAGCTTGATCTTTTGAATTATTTAGATTTAATTAGATAAATCTGTCAATCTCTCCATTTTTTTTTTAATTACACTGCATACCACTGAACATGAAAATACATTAAAAAATAGAGTTTTATTTAAAAATAAATGAAGAAAATGTGACATATGTGATACAAAATGTTCAATGCACGTGCACAGTCACACCCCCACACTTATCTTTTGCTCGTCTTCGAGCAAAACAAAAGAAAAGAAAAACAAAACTGACCAATATTAACTCACTTTCGTAGGAATCATGGTTGCACTTAGCACGTACAATAAGCTGTTATGCCTCTAGGCTACCCCTAGAGGACGAGTTTTGTCTTGTGAGGGTTTTCAGTAGATTGCACCCATAAAATCTATAAAGAAAGAAAATAAAGTGTTAGTATTTTTTTGAAAACACATTTTGAAAGAAAAAATATTTGAAGTATTAATATAAAATTCAAGTAATCTATAAGTCATAGGATTATCAAAAATAGTTATTCCTAAACTTAATCTATATTCAATAACTTGTTATCAATTAAGGTAAGGATTAAAATTGTATTTCTCATCTAGTCTATTATTTTACCCTAAGTCATATGCACCTTGTGACCATGAAAATTTGACTCGAGATACTTCAACTCTAACTCTTTTGCCTTATTATTTTTATTGTATATTTTTTCATTTATGGTGGTAATATATCTTATCTCTATTAGGCTTTCTAATTCTCCCATGTAACGAGCCTTAGTCGGTGATTCTCAAATCGGACAGTTTTAGGGCACTGGGTGAGAAAACACCCAAGGACTTAGGACTCGAGCCAACAAGCCACAAAATTAAGGATTTTTATTTATATGAATCACCTTTAGGCTTGAATACTTATGCTTTGTGAGGCACAAATAACAACAACAACTAAGCCATATGTCCCAAGTATTAGGGGGTAGGCTACATGAACCAAAAAAGTATTACGCCAGATCGGGCACATGGATTAGCTTTCTCCACTCATTCATATTGAACAATTTGCCTTCACTAAGACCTTTAGCCTCTATATCTTGTCGTATTACCTCCATCCATGTTTTCTTCGGTCGCCCCTGCGTTCTTTTAACTTGCCCTAATTTAATACGCTCTACTCGCCGGACTGGCGCATCTGTAGGTCTACGTCGCACATGACCAAATCATCGTAGGCGATTTTCTCTCATCTTCTCTTCTATGGAGGCTACGCCTATCTTAGTGTGAATATCCTCATTTCTCACCTTATCTCTCCTCGTGTTACCACATCCAATGAAGCATGCGCATCTCTGCTACACTCATCTTTTAGGCATGATATCTCTTTATATTCTAACATTCTGTGCCATATAACAAAGATGGCCTAATAGTAGTCCTATAAACTTTTCTTCAGTCATAACGGATATTATGATCACATAGAACTCCTGTTGTGCTCCTCTATTTCAACCAGCCGGTTAGAATCTTATGGTTGACATCACATTGATCTCCCCATCTTTTTGGATAATAGAACCCAAGTACTTAAAATGACTGCTCACCGATATTTCTTGATCATCTAGTGTCACAATACTATAATCTCGGATTCCCTATTTACTGAATTTACACTTTATATACTCTGTTTTGATCCTACTTAATCTAAAACCTCGAGATTTTAGAGTTTGCCTCCATAACTCCAATTTTGCATTTACCTCAGCTCTCGTTTCATCGATTAGGATAATATTATCAGCAAATAACATACACCACGGTATCTCATCCTGAATAGCTCTAGTAAGCTTATCTATCATTATGGCAAATAAGAATGGACTCAATGCAGATCCATGATGAAATCCAATTAGAGGATTTTTTTATATAATAAATAAATTTTTTATAAGGCAAAAGAATCTTTGTTTTAGAACCCTAAGTGTTTAAGTGTATAAAGTATGCATATTTCATTAAGGTAAAAAGCAAGAATAAATTATTTTTTAAATCTTTCTTCCTAATCTCAAAATTGAACAAATAATTTTATCTTGACCAAGTATAAAAACTCCTAATTATGATCCTCTCATTCCTTAAAATTAACTTATTTTTTTACAAATATAAGTCAAATATTATTTTTCTTTTCAAAAAATTTTAAGGAAAGAATTTTTTTTAATTAGTGAAGTTAGCATGTTAGTAACCTCCCAACACCTAACTCATACATTGCTCTCAATGTATGAATGAAATGCAATAATACATAAAAAATGAGAAAGGGAAGAAAATTTTCACCTCAAGGTGGTGGTTCCGGTGGTGGTCCTATTGGACCGACCATTTCTGCCCAATCTAGATACTGTGAATTTTCATGGAACCCACTTATTAGCATTTTTATACTCCCAATATGAATAGAATCGTGCAAGGTCCTAGCATGAAATTTTTTCCCAGTTATATGACCAATCTTGGGATATCATCACGGAATCATATTGATCTAAATCTTAGTCCAACAGTGGAATATGATTTTGTGTAATGGATGATTCAGGCTCAACAATGAAAGGAATAGGAACCGATATTGACTCGGGAATAAAACTCAAATCAATTTTAGGTTCGTCATATAATTCAAGTTCCATTTATTTTTCAACAATGTAATGTGACTATCTAAATAAGTGATTCATGTTCAAGCTCTATAGGGATAGGAATCAGTGTTGGCTTTGAAATTAGGTACAAATCGGGTAAAAATACCAGAGTCAACGTAAATTAAAAAAGTGGAACAGAATCACAACATTGAGAATATGTGTCATACTCTTCTTCAAGTTCAGTCTCATTGAAATGAAAACTTGCCGATTTGTCAATGGGTTGATATTGGTCTAATTCAAAGTTTTGTGCTGAAATTGAATCTTGGTTAAAATTTCTAAGATACCATGATTCTTCGTCAATATGGCTAGGAGAATCAGGAATGGTCGAAAATATGTTAGGTAAAGTTTTCTCATTCCTATCATTAATTGTGTTGACAAATGACTCACTTTTGCTTCTAACCTGATGAGAGATTTAAGATAACCCTTTTAGGATTGAATACAATCATTTTGGGACTAAATCATGAATTTCATACACTTTTCTAAGTCAACAGGTTCTTCTTGTTGTGGTTGGACTTGAAAATTAGAGTAAGAATCTTGGATTTGAGAATTATTTAGGAGAATTTAGTCCGCTATGATTTGTTCTTGTCGTGTGGACTCAAGGAAGGCTTCAAAAGTCTTTTCTAAGAAGATTTTTCTTCTATAGTTTCGTCTTGATATAGAGTATATGAAGTTGTTTGTTGGTAAGGTTGTTGATAGTAAAACTCAGGGAAATTGTATCCCCACTGACTCAGTGAAGAGTGGTGATGATTGTCCCATTCTTTTTCATAATACTGAGATTGAGACATATATTGATTCGGATAAGACCAATCTGACATACTTGATTTGTTAAAGTTAAAGTTATATATGCCAGGTTAGTAATATCCGCATTGAAAGAGGTTGAGGTGAAATATGGATTTGAGTTATAATCAGAATAATTGTAATTATAATCCATTTTCACATGAACAAACAAAAATAAAATAAATAAACAAATAAGAAAATAAAGAAAAATCTAGCATATATTGTTGGCCCAAGGCCCATCACTCTAGTTTTGATGATGATTAACTCATGTAGTTATAGTACTAATGATCTTGTGTTTAATTAGTCTTAGATATTTGATCATGATCTTACTAGGTGTTTAGCTTCAACAAAGGATTTAAAGTCAAGTTTTGGAGCTAGCACGTGTTGATTCAAGAGCTCGCGCATCAAGATCACATCAAGTACTCAAGAGGAGTCTAACTCATTGGATTAAGGCTTGGACCAAGTCAAGGAGAAGAAGAAGAATTTCAAGAGAAGATTTTCAGAAAACGTGTGTCAGATTTTGTAAGTGTCAAGTTTTTTTTTTAGACAAAATGTAAAGGATAGATTAGTTGGTGGATTGTTCAAGTTCATAAACACACACAAAAAATTTATATGTGTTTTCATAAATAGTTTTGAGCTTAGAAAAATATCGTTTTGAATTTATCAAAACTTATTTTAGAGCTTATTGTCAAAAATAAAGATATTTCATCTCATATGTGTGGTGGATCATATACATAAACACTAAGCTTTAAAAGTGTTAAAATATCTTATTTTTTGTATTTAGAGAAGTTTTAAAAAAATCGTTTTTCAATTTGGAGATTGTTTTGAAAAATACGATTTTTGTTTAAGGCCAAAATTTCTATATCACAAAAATAGTTCAAAATGTTGTATATGTTTTGATTTTTAGTCAAACATGTTTGTATATCAAGGTATGTTAATGAACTAATTTTTGTAGAATTTATGAGAATTTATGGGATTTTATTGAAGGTAAAAAGACCAAGTTTTAATCCTTATACATGGCTGACGAGGTCTTCTGGTGGTCGACCGGGCGGTCGACCGATGTGCACAAACATGCACAACTAGGGCCGATCGACCCGCACGGTTAACCGTCCAGAGAGCTTTGCTCTCTGGATCTGCCCCGGTTGACCGGGCAGTCGATCGATAGGTCAATGCCCTGTATGGTCAACCGTCCGGTCGACTGCTTTTCCCAACGGTCGAAAATCTGGCTGTTGGCGGTCGACGGTGGTGGTCGACTGACAGCAGGATTTCCTGCTGAGTTGGCTCCAACGGCTATATTTTTTAGGCCTATATATTGAGGCTGTTTTGGGCTGTTTTCAACAAGATTTTAAGTGGGTTTTCAAGCTAGTATTTCCTACCTTTCTAAGTGTTTATCTCTACTTGTTTTAGAGCAAATACTTCTATATCAAAAGAAGAGTTTTTCAAGAGTGTTTTGAAAAAGAGATTTCTTGAGTTTTTCCTCCATCATTCTATCTTGTTTTCTCACACATACTTGAGCTATCCATTGCTATATAAATCCTCTAGGGATCTTTGTTGTAAGTGTTTGAGGTGATCAAAGTGTTAAGATCACTAAAGTGTTTCATTCTTATATTTGAGGGGGCAAACTTGCGGGTTCGTGTTGTTTTGAGTTCTAGTGGGCTCTCGGTGTAGAGGTGCGGCCTTGGCAAGCTAGTGTGCTTGCGTGTGTTGTTCTTGCGGGAATAAGTGAGGGGACTAGTGAGTCCAAGAGTTCTAGTATGAACTCCTTGTAGGTGTTGCGGCACCGAGTAATCCGATAGGATCGATTCTAGTGAAAATTCTTCATAGTGTTGAAGGCGGGGACATAAAGCAAGGGTGCTCCAACCTCAAAAAAATCTCCCGTGTTTGCGATTGCTCTCTCTATCTCTCAGTTGTGTTTATATCTTGCATGCTTATATTGCTTTCATCTTTATATGCTTGATATATCTTGTGCCTTATTGTTATATGCTTGGGATTATTTGCTCGCACTTGTATTCAACCAAGAGAGCCATAGTGGCACCTCAACTCTTATCTAGAGGAATCCTAAGGAGATAGTACAGAGCCCTTCACCCGGAATTCGGCTACACTCTTGTGTTATATCTTGTGTGTTTTGCATAATAGTTTTTAGTTTGCTTAAATAGTTTTTTATTCCGTATTATTCATCATTAGATTAGCTAGCACCTATTCACCCCCCTCTAGGTGAACTTCAATTGGTATCAGAGCTTGGTGCTCTTGATTTGGGTCTAGACAACCTAGAGTTAAAGATCCTCTTTTTAGCTAATCACAATATTTGTTTACACACACGTGATTTCATGACACCTCTATGTTTGATATTCTTAACATCCAACTTGGAAAGTTAAGATGTCAACGTACCTCAAAGCCCTAGGCATTCATATATATCTTGCTACCATTAAGGATTCATATTTAGTAATAGCAAGTATCTTGAGGCTAACTCAAAAGCCATCCATGCATTAAA